>JAOEHV020385191.1:0-10841 GCA_025447995.2 Isaurus tuberculatus | reverse complement strand
TTCAATCCATTTTTTACTTTTATGAAAACAATGTAAATAGAGAAAAAGACAGATAGTATACTTTAAAGAAAGATTAGGAGAAAACAGCAGGTTATTCAAGCTAGACAAGAAAAATAGATTAATAAGACGGGAATTGTTATATATTAAACTTGTCACTCTGCCAATTTCACTCTTTACTTTTTTGCTCAACTTATATTTTTCGTTTTCAGGTTCTTGCTTCAAAGCAAGGGTCGAATGGGCAAAATCTGCAGCCATTTGGTAGTTTGCCTCAAAATGTGCCTAATTTACAGTGTCTTCAAAATGTAACAACAAATGAAATAGCTTCGGTGGCTCAAGCTGCAGAAGATTTACTTATGGAGATGGGTATCACTGCACAGCAAGTTCCCCAGAGCCATTTAATAACCAATGCTAATTCACATGGATACCAAGGTCCTCAATCGTGCAGTCAAACCTTTGGGAACCAGTTGGGACAATTTAGTGTTTCGAGTGGCGGCTATCAAAATAATGCGAACAACTCAACAACAACCAGTTTGCCCAATAGCGGACCAGTTGTTGCAAATAGCAGTATCGAATATACACCATTAGCAAGCCAAAATTCTCAGGGGCTACAGATACGTAATAATAGGTACAATGCTCTAATTCCGGCAACCCGTGTTCCAAATCCTGGACAAATCTCCTATACTCTACCCAATTTATGCAATGACTATGTTTCTCAGACAAATGCAGGACATCAAAACTTAAACGATCTTTCAACTTTACAAACATATTCTTCAGTTTCAAACACAACTAGAACTGTACCATATCGAGAAATGAATTTTGTTTCAAGAAACTCTGAGAGAAACATGTTTCATAATGGTGCGGTTAGTATACCGAATTCAAGCTTAGTTAAAGCTAGCTCCAAAACGACTGCAAGACATTTAAGTAACCAAAGAGACAAATATTGGAATGGTCAGCAAATTCAAGGGGGTTCACGACAACAAATATCATCTTCGAATTCTTTTGTTGTTCCTGAAGTAAGACAAACCTACCCAAATGTTCAAGCAAATATAACCACCGCCACTATAGAAAATCAACCAAATAATAGAGTGCATCAGAAATCTCCCGAGAGTTTGTTTCTCGGGGCACTACCCTTTTTACATCCACCATCCGTAAAAAACGTTAGCACGCTAAAGCAAGTTCATCAAAGTAACCGAACCTTTTCACCAAATGTTGCTATAATTAACCGTTTTACAGACAAGGATTACAGTAGGCACCATGTTGTTCGCATGGACTGTTTGAACCCTGGAGTAGTTGTTGACGCGATGGAATCTGAAGATATAAATCTATTGCCAAGGGTAGCGAGTGTTGTCAGTCTTGCTCCTTTAGATAAGGAAAATGCGTTTTCTAATAAACAGAAAACATTTGGCCAACCATCTTCAGTGAAGGATACTGCAGTAGAGGTAACAAACACAACCACAATTGAATTTTCAGCTAACAGTGTTTCTTCAGCGTTGCAAATGCATGATTCCAATGTGGATCGGAATGAATTATCTACAAACCAATCAAAGTCACGGCATGAAACAGAAGGGAACCCTTCATCAAATCATACTGTAAACAACCTAGAAGAAGAAATACGGACAACAAATTGTAAAGATACATTTAACGAAGCTAATGGTGAGGAAAATGACCTTGCTATCTTCAACACTCACAGTCACAATACTGTGAATAATGACAAAACCGTTGAAAATATCCCGATAAAAATAAAAACTGAACCTGGTTTGAGAGTTTCGACTGAAGTAATAGAAGAAGGAAAAGCATCATCCTTGCCAGTGAAAATTAAGATCGAACGAAATCAAGATCAGACTAGCTGCGATGCAGATATTCAAAATGTCCTTAATAGTGCAAGAGAAATTATTCCAACATCATCTTTTGGTGAAGTATCAACTGGCACAGAAGATGTAGAACATCTTTCAACACCAATCACAACACAAAGTCCAGATGGTGTTTCTTCAGATGAAACTGTTACAAATTCTGTTACACAAAGTAAAACATACCCAATTCAGACTTGTGCTTTGGAGGTCAAGATAGATCCTGGGTCCAGCTATAGTACTGGAATACGAAAAAACAATGAAAACTCTTCTTTGCTGGCTAGAAGCGGGGATTCCATTTCAGACAGTGACATAGCTTTGCAAGAGGGTTTCCCATCTGTGAAAGTGAAAATTGAACCTGATTTAGAGGCAAACCAAGAAAGAGAAGATTTTGAGAAGCAGGACGTTGTTCAAAACCGAGATTCGCATAGTGGGAGTTCTTTACTCACAGTTGATGATTTGCAAGTCAAAGTGGAACCAATCCTGGAGGAATCTGTCACTATAGATGTCGAATCTTTGAGTGATCCCATGTTGCAAAGCATTCGCAAAACAGACGAATCTCACTTAAAATCGCTTCAAGAATCAACAGCAAATGAAGCGAATTTAACGTTTTCGATGATGCAAGTGAAGAGTGAAATCTCTAAGGAGCAGCCTCGATCATGTTCATTTGCAGAACAGTCGACTGATCATTATTCTAGCTTAGAGATCCAGCCCACTACAGGAGACGACACGAAAAATGTTCATGACTATTGTCACAGTATTGTTGATAAGTCAGATCAAGAATTTCAAAGGACTGCAATTGGAGAGAACGATGGGCTAGATTTAAACATTTCCACTGCAACGATAAAGACTGAGCCAATAGACATTGGAAAAACAATTTCAGATCCGATTCTTAATGTTGAAGACAGTGAAGAAGAAGAAAATGATGAAAGCAACGAAATATACAACTTGTTAGATTATCTGCCAGCGAAAAGGTTGAGACTTATAGAAGATGAAGTAGAAACTGCAATAGAATTTTCTTCCGTCGCAGCAGAAAGTGGTACTCCCTCTAACCCAGATGAAAGAGACACAAGAGACAGCAGTAAAAATGAGATGAACGTTGACAATTGCAAAACAGAGAAGAGGAAAATAGAGGTACGATTGAAATCTTTAATACATATTTAGAGAGTATAGTAAAAAATTTGCTTCCTTGGCCATCATTAAGCATTATTTTTTTTACATAATTTCAATAATAACTATTGTTAAAGAGCCTTTCTTCTCTATTTTCACCATGCACCCTTCTTATGTCAGTTTCTCCTTCCCTACCTTTATACCTCTTCCCTGAGATCTTCCGTTTTCCCCCATTCTTCGCTATCTACCCTCTCCTTTACCTTCTTTTCTTACTACCATCGTACTTCTCTTTCCCCTGCAACTTTCCATTTTCTTCAACCCTTTCCCTTACCTTCTTTTCTTAATACCTTCATAGTTTATTTCCCTCACCTGTCATTTTTCTTTCATTTCAGTTCCTACACTAACCCTTATCTCACTACCATTCTGCCCCCGTTTCCCCTAAATCCTTCTATTTTATCTTATTCTTCGATTCCTACCCTAAGTCCAATCTCACCATTATCCTACCCCTGTTTTTCCCCCGCCTTCCCCTTTTTTCTGTAACCCTTATTAACTACATATTAACCTACCACATTTTTTCTTTCCACTTCCAAATCGCGCCTCCCTTTCCTTTACATTAGCATATAAAGTTTTACCGTCTTTATAGGTTACTTATTGTAACGCACTGTAAAATTTCTTTCCAGTTCGACTTTGTAACTCCTTGCGCTGATGATGGCAGCTAACCCGCCGAAACATGTCTACATGTTATCGTTGTTTGTCACAATTTTGTATGTTAAGCCATTCATGTTGGATTTAATGGTTGTAATATTTTCTTGTTCATGCAGCAGAATTTCACTGATGATTCTCCAATTAAGAAAAGAAAAGAACAGATCTTTGTTGAAACAGGTAGTTATAATATTACTCTGTCAATCTTTTCACAATTATAAAACGGACTCTAGGAAAATTTTCGCTGCCTCTTCATTCCGCTTACCATCCTGATAATTAATATTTTGAAAATCAATTTGTTTGTGCTACATAAGCCCATGGACGTTTTTAAGCTCTAGCTTTGTTAAAATTTAAAACAGGAACGGCAGGCGTGAGGTCAGGTTTTATTGCTTTTAGACGAAACGATATTACCTTTCATTTCTTCTAACCAACAGATCTTTAGTTAATTCTTGGGAAGACTTATAGTTTTGATTTTGTCATTACATATACGGTACATCGTTACTTTTTTATTTTAAAAATACCAGAGACTGAAACCTTATAAGCTATACTTATAATTTTACGAAAAAATAGTTGTAGACATTTTTCGTGTAATTTTTCTCTTTTTTCCCTTGTCTTACTTCAGGTGCCGAGGAAGCGTCTGAACATACATCAAATACATTAGAAAGTTGTCCTAACGGAAGCTCGTCACCAAATGTGAGTGATGATTCTCCAATTGCTTTTGACAATAGTTTACTTTGCTGTAAAGAATGCGGCATAACCTTTACAGAGCCAATAGCTCTTCAGGGTCATGATTGCACTGTTCATAAAGAATTTTCAAACCATTGTGATTCTTGCGACAAGGAGTCTACTACTTCAGATAATCGTGAAAATCATTCCTGCAAAGATCATGGAAAACCCTTGCAATCTGCAAATTCAAAGTTAAAAGCTATAATTCATCAAACTTCGAAGCGGGGGATGCAAAACTCTCTACTTCAGAAGTGTCGTATGGAAGCAGGTGAACTGACACACAATATGAGATTACTTGGTAAAAAGATGAAAAGCAGAAAAAGAGGCATGCATCAGGATGACATTTCTGACAATGAAAACAACGGCGAGGAAAAAGAAAGTATTGAAGACGTTTACAAGGAGAATCGAACAGCAATAAATGAAAGAAGTGAAGAGAGTAGGGAAAAAGGAAACAGTGACTTAAGCCGAGAAACATCCGTAACTTGTCAAGACAAGTTAAGGTGCGGAAAATGTGGCAAAAGTTTTCAACACGATTCAGCTCTCAAGAAACACGAACGTTTCCATACCAAACAGAAAAGCTCAGGTGGTAATTGTAACCGGAAAAAGCAGTCAATCGGGAAACCATTTAAGTGCAAACACTGCCGCAAATCTTTTAAACTTGCCAGCAACTTGTCCAAGCATCTAAAAAGTCACTCTAAGGAGCAACTACAGTGTAATTACTGTGATGAAAAAACTTCTAATCTGAGGGAACACGAGAAGGAATGCAAGGCGAGAGAAAAGCAAGAATGTACTATGGATCAGAAAGGCCTTGTGACAGCGAATGAGCTGGAAAAACAGGAGAAAACACGCGACAAGCCGTATCAGTGCGAGGAATGTGAAAAGAGATTTTCAGACATTACTCGTTTGACCAAACATCAAAAGTGCCATACTATTGAAAGGTCATTCGTTTGTCGTTTCTGTGGTAAGTCTTTTACGCGTGAGAATTCGCTAAGAGTTCACAAATACCGAAACCACAGGGATTCCTTTTTTAGTTGTAGCACCTGCAAAAAATCGTTCAAAAGTGATAATGCATTGAAAAGACATCTTTCAACCCATTCTGTGACGACAATTAAATGTGAATATTGTGAAAAGGAGTTTAAATTATCAGCAGTGTACGAACGCCACCTTGAAAAGAATCATGATGGGGGTAAAACAGAAGGCGGGAATTTCAAATGCGTGCAATGTGATAAAAGTTTTATTACTTCGTACCGTTTAACAAGGCATATGATCAAACACACTGGAAAAAAAGTAAAGTGTTCCGAGTGTGACAAGTTATTTTTTGACAATCATGACTTAAAAAAACATCTCCGTATACATACTGGAGAGCGGCCGTACAAATGCCCCGAGTGTAATCGAGCCTTTTCACAGTCAAGTCAACTCTACAAACATCTGCGGAGGGTACATGGTACAGACAAGAAAAGCTCTGAGAATTTGCGCAAAAAACTTAAGGCCAAAAAATTCTCCTGTGATATCTGTTCTCGTGACTTTGCAGATATTAGCCATCTCAAACGGCATTTTCTCATCCACACTGGAGAAAGACCATTTGAATGCAAATTCTGTAATTTGGCCTTTCGGGAAAAACATCATCTTAGCAGACATCTGAAGTCCCATCATTCTGATAAGAAAGTTTCAACTCCTATTGGAGAAGAGTCGTGCACAGAAGATAAAACATCAAGAAGTAAGAGAAAAGAGGAAAAGCAGGTTGGAGCTGTGACGGAAGAGAAGGGTTCAGCTTTGACAGCAGTAATAACAACAGAAAAACTAATCACAGTGAAAAGATGCGGTAATCAGAGAGAGAAAGTAAATGAAAATATACGTGGATCACGTCATTCCAGTGTAAGATTGTTACAAGATACAGAAAATCCATTCTTTCCTTCCCAGAACAGTTCTCTGCCATTAAAGCCAACTGTTTCGAAACATAATGGAGTTTCATCTGACCTTAGATCAACTGTTAAAGAAAATGAAGCACCAAAGGAACAATTAAAGCCAGATAACCTAGAAACAGAACAGTCTTCTAATTCATCAAATAGTGGAACAAATAAGCGGAGGTCCTTTCAGCCTGATTATATTCCACCATCGATCCAAAGGGATAAAACAACTTCTTCAGCACAGTTATCGACTGCTGCAGTTGATACTGATGCAAAGAAAAAAGAGTTTGAGAATATTATCCAAAAAATCATAAAACAAGGTACGACCTCCCAGAAATCTCCACCACGCCGAAATGAAAATATTGTGTGCAACCAACAAAGTAAATTTGCGTTAAAAATGATCGAGCCTCTTCCTTTGCCACAAAGTCCTGTGAAAAAAATGCAAACTCCACCTTCAAGCCCCAAGAAGTTAATTGCAGCAAATAAAGATAGAAATTCTATTTCACCTGAAAAAATGAACGAGCTTAAGAGAACAGTTGAGTTGAGACGGCAACTTAGCTTAGGTTACATTTGCAAGTCACCTGAAGAAAGTTCTCAAACTTCGACTTCTTCAAATGAAGGAAAAAGTGAAGCAAGCAATAAAATGAATAAGCTTATTCGTTCATTCTCATTACCGGTTTCATCTTCAGGGAAATTCAGTGAACAGAAGACTGTGGCAACAAAAAGGAACTCGTCGCCAAAACAACAGTCAATACCGCAGAAGCAATGTATTCAGCAAGACCGTATTGACGAAGGGAATAAACTGAACAACGATAATGAAATATTACAAAAGCATTCCAAAGATGCAAGCAATTGTTCACCGGAAAAAAATATAAGTAATTTGGGTTCCATATCAGAGCATAACAACAAAGAAAACTTAAAAGTTGTCAAAAATGAAGTACCTGCGCCGGCTAACGAGGTAACATCTTCAGTGGAGCTTTTAAGAAAACGGATACATGGTGAAGAGATCGAGAAAAAGCAGTTTAAGAAAAGTTCGAGAACAGAAGAACTAGAGGAAGGAGAAATCGACAAAGAGGAAGAAAGTCTTGAAATTGTGAATGAAACAATATGCGACACTGGTAAAGAAAAGCTAGAAGAAAGTGTAATTGTTCAAGCAAATCGTTTGTGTGAGCCAAAAAATCATACAGAAGGAAGTCCTGCTAAAGAGTCCAGAAATAAAATAGATAGTGAAACTGAGTTACAACCAGCAAAAGATGAGGGAGTACAAACAGCGGAGTTCAAAGCTGCAGAATCAACAGAAAATTTTCAGCAGGAAGTAGAAATAGAAAAAGACCAGAAAAAAGACGCAAACGCCGTGACTGCTGATGATGAGAAGGAAAGTACTTATAGGTTTAAGGAAAAAGGTGATTTAGAAAAAGGTGAAGTTAAAATTGAAGAAAAAGAAGCAATGAGTAGCAATCCGGATACGGAAGAAACCGAGCATTTACAGACAACAGAAAAAGAAGTCAGAAATGTTGTTCATGAAGATTTGAAAGTATCTCACAAAGATGAAATTATAGAAAACGTTCAAGAACAGTATGTAGAAGAAATCAAAGAAATGCAAGTTCAAGATGAATATGAAAGGCAGTGTAAATTTGAGCATAAAGAACAGAAATTTATGAATGAAGAAAACAAGACAAAAGAAATCCAAGAGACGCACGGAAATGAAACTGAAAAGGAGCGAAACGTTTCAGAAGAACCTAATAAAGATAAACCAATACAGGCTGAAGAGGAAAATAAAGATCCATGTGAATTAAAGCAAAAAGAAGAAGATTTTATGACTAACGAAAAAGACACAAAAGAAGTCGAGGAGGTAAAACAAAACGAGAATCGAATCAGTCAGAGTGGACCTAAAATTGTGGAAGAATTTCAAAATAAAGAAAACGGTGGAGAAGAAGAAGCAAGTGAAATCAAAGAAATGTTATTTGGCGATAAATGTGAAAAGCAATGCAATGATGAACAAGCGGAAGAAGCCATCTGTGATGAAAAAGAGACTGAAGCCCAAAAGAAAGAGAGAAAAGAAAAAAACAGACAGAGTGATCAAAATGAGTTGAAAGAATGCAAGGAATTTGAGAAAGAGAAAATACCTCGAGTAAAAGAGGAAAGCAAAAGCAGAACAATTTGTGTTAAAGATAAAAGTAACGACAAGTTTCAGTTTGATCAAAAAAAGATAAAAGTGGAAAAAGTCCATGAAATAGATAAACATGAAGGTAAACAAAAAAATAGATCAGAAGTCGAGGAAAATAAAGAGAGGCCTAAAGAAAAAGGTAAAAAAGAAATAAAAGAAATAAGAAAGGGTTCAAAGGTGAAAAGCGAAGAAAACAGTGAGTGTGGGAAAACATGTTCGTCTTCTGGAGCATCCTCAGGAAGTACCTTAGACAAAGATAGCATCAAATCGGAAAAAGTTGAAAAATGTAAAAGTATCTGCCATGATCACTCTCAGCAGTGCAGTGAGGTGTCTTCCTCGGTTGAAAATTCTCATCGTGCGGCAAACCATCTGACAGCTAAAAGTAAATGGAAGTTATCAAAAATTGAAAAAAGAACAGTCAAAACAACAGTGCGTATAAAGAGCAAATCTCCTCGATGTGCCTCAAAATCAAATCAACCTGTACCGCAGCAAAAAGAATCGACAGGGAAAAAAAGAGAAATTAAAAGAAACTACCCTAGTGATCCTGGAGCGGCAGGGCATTCTAAATTTGAAGATAACGGCGGTAATATTCCCGTTAATAAAAATCACGTCTATAAAAGGGGAGAATGGGTAACGACGTCCCCTTACTCCAAACCTAACAGACGATCATCCCCAGTTTCTGAACGTAGCCTGGAGCTGCCTGAAGAGAATGTTAAAACACATTCACGAAGAGATCAGACCAGGAGACACAGATCGCCTTCTTACGAGAGACAGGGGCGACACTTCCAACGTAGCAAGGAAAGGTTTCCAACAGTTTCTAGAGATCGCAGAAAACCGGTTAGGCGCGAAGATTATAGAAGTGAATTTTCGTTAAGACGCAAAAGAGTGCAAAACCAAGATGAAAAAGACACACGGCCAGTACCTCGGAGATGGGCGGAGAGATCCCGTTCACCGCCGAGGAAAGACTGGAACAATTTCAGGAAAAGTGAGCAACACCACAGAAAACACGGTGGAACACGCTCAGGTTCCCATTGGAAATGGCAAAACGACTATGATGACATACCTCCTTTGTTTCCGGAAGACGAAATTCATGAATTCATGGCAACGAGAAACTCCTTTAAAGAAGAAGACAATAGACGGTACTCGGATCAAGGTCAACATCAAGATGAGAGATCAGACTTGGGTTACTTCCATCCACGTCAAGACCGTCCTCCTGAAATTTATCGACAAAAAGAAAATCCTTTCTCAAACGAGCTTCATAACTCCTTTCCACATCAAGAAGACCGAAGACACGACCGTGAACAACTCCCTAAAGATCATTATGGAGGACGCCCAGACGGATTCTCTCGTGATTGGAGGCCAGATCGTTGTCCACCACATAGGGAACCGTCTCACGGGAGACAGAGAGAATCCCCGTTTTACCAAGAACCTTTACCGGGTCCTCCACCAATGAATCAACACTATGGATCAACGTATTGGTATCCTCCGATGCAATTACCGTACCAATGATGAACTATTAGGCAAAGTGTAATGAAAAACGAGTTTTTATCCTTGGAACAGATAAATTGATTGAACAGTTTATAAACCTGATCATTTTTGGTCATCAAAAATTTCAGTAAATCATACAGGACGTTAGCAATTGAAGACAACGATCATTTAAAGAAAAGTTCTTCGTTGCTAACAAATTATAAAGTATTTTGCTGATATATTTTTAACCATATTATTAAGTATGTTTTTGAAGAAGAAACAAGAGTTTAAAAGTATAAAATGTATATATTTGAAATATGTTTAATGCTTTGCTTGCCTTTTGATTTAAATTATTAAAGTTTTTTTAAACTGTAAACTGAATTTTTAGTTTACGGAAATGTAATTTTTTACATACTCTTCTACATAATTTTTTTAAAAGTAATCGTTGTTTCCAAATTCTAAGTGTCTAGCAATTTTGAAAAATAAAACAAAATAACAAAATCTAATTTCGTGTACTTAGGCAGAAGGTTTTCACTTTATAAATCGTTTTCTTTAAAGTAATAAAAATTAATCTATTACCTGTTAATGGTTTGTTGATTTTCATAATAGTCCAAAAAATCAATCTTGATTTTAAAAAAACAAAAAAATTTAAATCCCAACATCTTGGCCCTCACGATTTCCCAAATAACCTAAATGACCAAAACCGTGGTTACAAATTCATCAGTTTAAAAACGTTAACCAAAAACATCTCATTTTGGGGGTGATTGGTGAAAAAATTTTTTTTGGTCGGATTTTCGAGGTAAGGGGTTAGTCTGTGGTTTTGGTCGGTTTTTGGGTCATTTTGGGGGTGAGTGGTGAAAAAAATTTTTTTGTTCGGATTTTCGAGGTAAGGGGTTAGTCCATGGTTTTGGTCGG
>JAOEHV020385097.1:0-10842 GCA_025447995.2 Isaurus tuberculatus | reverse complement strand
AATGTAGAAGCCAGTGGGGGGGGGGGGGGTTCAAGCAGCTAATGGAACGGAATTAGAAGAAGTCAGTAAATGGACGATTTGAGGACTGTTCAAAAGAAGTACTGCATGAAGTGGACACAGAAAACAGTTACTGATGCGGAGGACCAAGACATTGCCCAAGAAAATTAAAAACATGATTTTGTCAATGTTTCAATGCTAATAAACTCATCCTTTCTTTATTATTTACATATAGTCAGTCATTTAATTTTCACGTCATGTTATGTTTGCGACACTTTTTGTTCGCGTCACTTTAATTTCGCGATTTTGTTTTAAATCGCAAAATTCGCAAAATTAACAAGTCGCCAAACTTTCATGGATGAAGGTACTCAACATGGCCTTGTGTTATGAAGGCTATGAGCTCGAAGATACGGGAGCTTGCCTCAATGAGCAGAACGTAGACGCGTTCTTCATGTCAGTAAATGTCTGAGAATTTAGAAAATAAACATTTGCGAATATCATTCAAAACCAAGTCACTTTTTTGTTCTTCGTAAGTCCTGTATATAGTCTGTACCGTTAAGCTGAAATGCGCAAGTGGTCTGACATCGAGAGCTATTTATTGATTTAAGAAGGCCTTTCTCATGATGGGTTATAACCAAAGAAGCTCTTTACAATTTTCTTTAAACATCAAAATAAAGCAAAATGACTTTGTCGTGTCGATTGTTAGAGTTACAAAACAATCGAAATGAAAACATTTTTTACCATTGTAAAGTTATTCAACGCATTTCAATACCGACTCTAATTTGACTAATTACTCAGTTTGAAAACATAAGAGCTGGGTTTGGTTAGCTAGATGCTTTAATGTAGCATTTAGGGCTGAAAGTTTATGATCATTGCCATAAGGTAGTATAAAAAGTTAAGGCTTCGAATCTTCTCTCTTCTAAACAGTAATGAAATGCTCTGACGGAGAGTTTAAACGACAGATCCTTTCACTTTGTCTTAAGGCGATGATCGCATAATTTCATATTTGATTTGTCATGTTTTTTCCCTGCAATTAATTACAAAATGGCCAAATTTCTAAATTCGTTCAGTGAACAAAGTAGTTTAACCGCAAAATCCTTATCACATTTAATTTCACAACACGGACACGGTAAAGATTTTGAAACGCGTTTTTATGTGTTTTGTCAGTTAACAATGGTAAAAGGCTTTACAAACTTTATTTAGTAAACAAAAAAGAACCCCGTAAAGACCAAACTACTTTCAATTATTTATATATACGAAAGGAAAAGAAATAATTAGAGAGCACACACACATGTTGGAATTATCTTTTCACTTACCGATCACTTGCTCGGGTCTTCAACCTTACGTGAAAAGGATCAGAAACACACTGATCTCGCGAAGTTTTTCATCTGCCTTTAAAACAACAAAAATAAAGAGGAACCACTTCAAATTTTTTCATCTGTAAAAACCACAAATATCACTCAAACTTAAAGCCCTTTTGATGCTCAAGATGTTGTAATATTATGCATTGCTTTTCAAGTAGCCGGTTTAGAAAAAACAAAAACAAAAATATTTTATAATTAAACAAAACCAATCTGGTGCGACTTTACTTGCAAATAGATCGTAGAAGACTACAAAAATTTCTAACATAGGTAAAATCGATTTATGATTTCCCGATATGAAATCTTTGTTTTCTTATGTATAGTATTAATAAACAATTATTCTATTTTTTTTAAAATTACGTCGGCTGACACAATCAAAGTGCCTCTTCAACTCATTAGTTGCAAATGAAAAAAATAATTGTAAACGATATTGAGGCCAAATGATGTATGATTGTTGTAACTTTAAAAAGTTACAGAATTTGGATTAATAAAGCTTAATACAGAGGTCCAATTGTGGGTACAGCTCTTGGCAATCAGTTATTTCTCAGTAATCATTTAATTTGTAGGCCAATTTTCGGAAATCACTTTAGTTTTTATGATATCTATTCCATTAATTAGCTTACACTTCCTTAAATCTTAATAATTAGTAAAGATCATTCAGATCCTCAAATTTATTCTTTTATTGTTTAAAGTAGATATAAAAGCTACTCATAAAGATGTTTTGTTTTTGCTTTGGTTCTTAGCACACAAACACTAGCTTTTGTTGTTATTGCGAATTGCTAACATTCGTCCACTGACAAAGTTTTCAAAACTCTTTGAATTAATTTTTTGATATAGTTTATTCATTCTTCGGTTTATTTTTGGTCGTCAGAGTTAAGAAAAATACCTTGGCAAACTACTGCCAACTCATCATTTAAGTATAACACGTAATTTTTTTCAACACATCAAGGGTGAAATGATAAATCGATGCCCTGAGTAGGGTATAAAGATGAGGCCTTAGAGCGTTAATACTTCATCATAAGTTATTCTGACGAATGGCTTACGCTTAAAAAGTCACTTTCTTAATTTATTCACGGCAAAAATTCAGCATTTCTATCCCTAGTGTAGATTAATTCATGTGTTTAAGCTCCTGTCAACGCACTGAAATTGTTTTTTTTTTAAAAAAAACAACAACAATTCAACAAGTAGTTTAAGTAGATCACTTGGGCCACAGCAGTATTGATCATGTTACTGTCAAAGGACAGTATAGTTAGGGTGCTAAAGTACATTCTTTTTTGATAAGAATGTCTAACATTTTGGACGGGATATTTATAGTATAATATTTTGATGAAAAAGAAAACATTTTGACACAATGCGAACAACTTACTTCGCTGAAGAAGACTTTCTGCAAAAGACAATTTAGAGGCAGAGTACACACATGAAAAATATCGACTTCAGCTTTTTGCCTCATTGTCATTCGGGGTGTCCAAGTTACAAAGGGTTTTGATTTGTGCTTGGGTTTTGAAATAGTTTCTTTAATGATATGAGACTGTTATCGTTAAATACTGTTCTTGTGATGCATTAGAACTTTTTTAATAAATACATCGCTCATTGACAGTTTTGCCATCTAAGTTTTTTTAAAGATTTTATGATAATAGTACCCTCTTACAAACTACTATATAACTAAAAAGTTTATAAAAATGTTTGCTTGAAAACCCCTCTCAAATTTTATACTTGTGTTTTTTGGCCCGGTTGCTCAATATTCGCTAGAAAAAACAAAACATGCAATAGAAACACTTCCACTATAATAGAACAGCCACGAGAGTAATTTAGTTAAGTATCAACATTCCTGTAAGTGTTTTTTTAAAAGGTAAAACTGTAAAAAGGTTATAATTTGTTTGCAAAGCAACAAGACATTTCAAATTATATCTCTAGGATGAATGGATTACATCTATGGATAATATAGCTGAAGGCTGCATTGAATATTTAAATAGAGTGATCAAAGACAAGAGATTTAATATCTCTAGTTTCACTAAACTTACAGACAAAATTAAATAAAAATGATTCAGTAGAAAATATAGTTTTTTTGAAAAAGAAACGCGGGTTTCCCTACAGAAAAGCTATCCATAGTAAATTAGCCAATCAAAATGCATGGTTTCCAATAGTACACTAGAAGTGATACTTAAAATAATTATACTCTTATCTGCAGTTTTCAAAAGGTACAACAGAAAAACTTTACAAGGAATGCCATCACGCTGCTTATGTTATGTCCTGAGGCACTCGTCTTTGAAAGTACGTGATAGCTCTAAAGCAAATTAAACAAAGTAAGATAGATTACTTTTATTTTTTTTATTTCTATTTTCTTTGACCCTAAAAAATACTTCACTTTATATAAAAAGTTTTTTATCTGAATGCCAGGCTGTGAAATTCCAACAAATTAAGAATATGCTAAGACCATAAAACTAAAAATTTCCACTTCATAGCCAATTTATTTATATTTTTTGTTTTTTTGAAATATACAGTTTATTTGGTACTTAACTTCGCTAATATTTTTAGCATTTGTTTTAAAAAGGTTCTCATGAAACTGAAGAGAGTACTTGTTAAACAGCTTAAAGTGCCTATGATGCAAATTTTTTTAAGTAAATTTGGAAAATATAGCGTTTCAAACGTATACAATTCCAAAATTTGAGACAAAAATTGGCGATTTAAAACACGCTAAGTTCGAGTATTTCAACCGAAAAATGGTATAAAAGTTTTGTCGTGCGGCCAAAATATACCACCTACATAATAGACTGCGACGTAATCTATCAGGTGCACAAACAATTTTTTTAGTATGAAGAAGAAGGAGAAAAGGGGAGAAAGAAAATATTATGTTGCTGGCACCCCCAACGGACAAAGCTGCCCAAATACAAAAAAATGGCATGTTTAATTTTTGATATCAAAGTAAAAATGAAGCTAAACCTCGCCTATGTGTCCCCTACATTACGCCACTGGACACATTTTAAGCTAAAGTTAAATCATTTTAAGAGCCTAGTGGCCCAGCGGAGCAGGCGCTTATCTTTGGTTTCTGTAGTGTTAAGCGGACGAGAGTCCTTGGCTTCCCCTGGACGGGACACTAATCCATCGCAGGTTAGCTCTCTACCGAAGCTGGCACTCATTTACCGACCTCGTAAGGACTGAAAGCTGAGGAAGCTTTGGCGGTAGAGGTCACATAGATGTTAAAATTTCGGCAGATCGAACCAGAGACTTTTTGGTTGGAAGGCAAAGATCCTACTGACTGCGCCAACCACGCCGCGTATAATATCGCCATTTTTTATCTCACACACACCAAACTTTGGAATTGTACGCTTGAAACACTATATTTACCAAATGTTCAAAAAAAATTTTTGTGTCAAAGACACTTTAAAGACATATAGAGATCACAGAGATTTGTTTGCAACTAGATACAAGTTTTGTACACGAAAAATCAGCTCAAGTTTAAATAAGAACTAGCGAGTCATGAGGCTTTCGTGATGTCTGACGTCTCTTATATACCACCTGTTTAAATCAAAACTTTTTAAGTTGCCAATACTTAAGATTATAAACATATATCAATGTATGTTGTTCAGTAGTATGAAAGAAAGCATAAATACACTCGTCGGAAAAAATTGATATATGCCCCAAGCGGGAATCGAACCCACGTCTTCCTGTTTTTGATATATGTTTGTATATAGGCTTGGGTCCGAGCGGTGTTGTTGTTAGTCGGGCTACGCGCAGCGGCCCGACTTTAGTTTTACCTTTTTGCCAGTCTGTCACGTCGCGTTTGGTCAATTACGTAGTGTAAGACTTCACGAATTTTCCCGAAAAATGCACAGGAAGCCCAAAAGTCCTTGTATTGTAGCCCGACTACACGCTCTTAGAGCGTCTAGTTTCATATATGCTTCACATTTGTTGTTAATCAGTGGATCTGAGCCCTATATTGACGCGAAACACACTACAGTAGAATTAGGCCGCACTTGCACTACACTCGATCACAGAAAAATTGGACCCAGGAATCCTCACGCGCTAATCAAATCATTTAATGATGAAACTGCTACGTTGCCAGCGTGGTGGTCCCTGATGGTCTAATGGTTAACACTCCTGACTAGAAATCAGGGAGACGTGAGTCGAGTCCCAATGGGGGTATATACCTATTTTATTTTCACGAGTGTATTTACTTTTATTTAAGATTATGTTGTACTGACACAACGCAACTTTTTTTTTCTGTTTTTTATGCAATATACAGTGTACACAGCCTCACAGATGATCTTAAATAGTTTCTAATAGAACCAAAGAGAGTTCTTGTTAAACAGCTTAAATAGCAAAAGTTTGTCTCGAAACATGAAGTGCAAGGTTAATGACACAAGAAGAAATAGAATTAATTGCCTTCAGATACATTTTTTCTACAGGAAAATATGATCAACACAAAGTGAACTAAAGATAAGGCCAAGGATTTCTCCTAAGCAAGTAATAGGGCTTCTTTTGATATTCTAAATCAAAACACGACACTGTCAAGATTTTTCTATAAATGTAGTTTAGATTCATTGCTATGGGTTAAGAGCTCAAGAACTCACGGCTTTTTCAGGACAAAAAAAAAAGTGGAACAATTATTTTGCGCATGCTCAAACTAAATATACCGCTAGAAACAACCGTGATATAATTAAAAGCCTGCACCGTGTCTCCGTTCGAACCCCGTTGAAGTCTGATTTTTTCAGGTTTCGGTTTTGTAATTGCTTGAATTTGCTACACAACCGCGAAGATTATCTAAACATTGTTGCTAAATAACCGCAGCACAAATTCAATCACAGTAAAAGAAGCATAACTACTCATATTTATAGAGTGAATTGCTCTGGTCATCAAAGACACTTACAAGTGATATGCAGTTCATCTTAAGTATCTTTTTCATCCGCTTCTTTGTTTGGCTGCTCTTCAAACTCTTGAGCCAATCTACTAAGCATGTTTTAAGTTCTTTGTAAAACCTTTAAATTACTAAGTCATCGTGACATCGCATTTTTAAGATCAAAATATAACTCTGGGCGTTTGAGGGAAAGATTTGACATATTTTGATATAAATGCAAAAGAGATTTGCACCAGTGGGTCCCTAGGGGTAATAAGGAACGAAAAAATTCAACTACAACAAAAAGTACGATTTTCGTTTTTATTCTCTAAAACTTTATAAAAAATTTACCGCTACTTCATTATTCATTACTAGTATTGTGCTAATACAAATTCTTAGATGTTCGACTTGCTTGTTACATTAGCTTCTCATGCAAATTACAACGGAAGAATTTCACCGAAGTATTTTTTGCTAGCATTAACTTTTTGGAACGCATGCACTTATTATGATAAAAAAATAAGAAAATAGCATTATTTAAAAATATATGGTTCTTGGTTGATTTCGAATACACTTTTGAAAATGATGAAAAAATAAAACGTTTCACATCTAACTCTAAGAAAGAAGAATACAGAAAACCTTGAAAGTGACTTTAATTTGGAAGTTTGTATTAAATTTATCATACACATTTGTATAAGAAAAACTGTATATTTTGAAAAGCGAACAGAAACAGGAATAAAAATGAAACGCTGAGATTTCTTGGCCAGAGAAGATATTAATATTGAAACTATACAGTCCATAGTGTATTGTTTTTTTTTTTTACGGACCGGGAATCTGTAAAATATATTTTGATTTCGGAGTTAGCCCAAATTGGCCCTTTTTCCTTTTAAAACGAGTGGAAATCACTGTCCATGATGAAGATATGCAAATTACATCATTTGTCCAGCCATTCTGCCCTACTGATTAACTATGTTACTGATTGGTTTATGCTGTTGTTGTATATGGTAGCTGTTATTGTTTTTATTGTTATTCATTGGTTGATATTGTGTTAACATACGTTACTGTGTTCGGTTGTTAATGTTATTGTTTATGCTATTGATTGGTTGATAGTTTTGTTTATACAAAGGATTGGTGGGATTTGATGTCAAATAGTTTTATATTCACTCTATTTAGGCACTTTAACAATAACGCAAAGCGAGTGATTGTTGGTTTCTGTTGAGCACGGGTCTCAAAACAAATATAACCGTGCATTGAGTTGCTCGATTAGTCCCTAGACTATTTTCTAAGTGGCTCACCAATCTCTAATTCTTGAAATATTTATTTTTTTATACTGTACGTAATATAGAGTATTAATAAAGTTTTGTTATTGTTATTGTTTTTTTTGTTATTGAACATATGAAGAATCTTATCAAGTAAGATAAAAAATGTTAACCAGATGCCGGTTTAATCAAACCTTTGATATTGATAATTTTTTTAGTGTACATGATTACAAAAGTGATTTATTCCAGTTTTTTTTTTATCTTATCACTGTATTAAAAGAATTTCCATCCGCTTTCTGTCTTGCACTGAGTCATGATAAACTTTCCAAGGGTTTCGTCAGCGGCGAGACCAACACGTACCCTTCTTTACAACATGAATGTTAGTTTTGAAAATGCAAGAGTGCATCTTCATATAACAATCATTTTTGTACGTTTTTCCATCGGAACCACAAACGAGACCAAGGTGGGGGTAGAGCAAGTGACTTTTGATTGGCTTACATCTCGTCGGGCAGACGCATTTGGGTTTAGAGTTAACTACCTTACAGACAGAATGTGGCGGTGAAGTGCATTTGTATCCTTTACAAGGACTTGGTGGAGCTAAAAAAACAGAGAAAAAAATATTTAAACGGTGAAGGCTAAGCGCAACTCTTTACTTATATAAATGTTTACAATCTGCTTTACTAGCATACACTTTATGTAGCGAAAGAAAGTAATTTAAATAAAATTTGTGGTTAAAACTTGAGACGCCTTGTCAGCCTGTACAACTAAAGGAAAACTTTTTATATGATAACCAAATGCCAAAGGGTTCGATAGATAGAACAAGTAACTAGCTTATGAATTAAATTGGGTTCAAACTAGTTTTCAAGTAGTCGTGTGATTCGTATGAGAAATCTGATGTAACATTTACCATAGAGTCGACTTTATGGAAACAAACCAAAATGAAATGAAAAACTTATCTTTGAAATATGTTTGGTAAGTTTTTAAAGAGAAAAAACAGGAGATACTATAGGAAATACTATAGGAGATACTAATGTTTCGGACTGTAGTCCTTCGTCGGAGTGAAGTATGTGGGAGATAAACAGAGAGGTGGTTATATTGTAATGCATACTTTATCACATCTTTGAGTAAGAGACAGTGTTTTATCACATTTCAAAACACTGAGAAGAGAGTTGAAAATACGACGCGCAGCGGAGTATTTTTGACGAAATTCGAGGTGTTTTGGAAATGTGATGAAACACTGTCTCGAGTATTTGATATATCTTCTCAATCGAAACTAAAACTAAGGAGTAAACGGAGAAATAAAATCGTAAAAAAATATGCTAATTAAGATCACATTTCAAACTATGGTCACGGTTATGATTACTTTTATTTTAAGTTCATGAATTATAAATAAACAAATAAATAAATTCGCCTTGCTAATCGCCCTCCTTGCAGTCAAGGACTGAATTACGAGGACGCAGCTCAACGAAGTCGGACCGCAAGCATTTTAAGGCGCACTCATTACTCACAAAGTTACAGACATATACACGGTTATGACACACACACGGTTACAGACACATACACAATGGCTGCGGCTTTCCGGCCCATCTACGACCTCGGAACACAGCACCACAACCGGATCGAATAAACTAAAATTAAATTATTGATGAGTTTGAGAAAATATGTTAAATGACTTACGTCCGCAGGCTTTCATAGTACAAGGCTTGATCTCTACCGCCGAGCCCATGCAGGGCAGTCCGCAACTATTAGGTGCTGGGTTGGTACAGGTTCTCTCGCGGTATTGTAAGCCAGTACCGCACGTGACCGAACACTTGCTGAAGACGCCGTAGTTACTCCATTTGCCATCCACACATACTGCGGTTCAAGTTAATAAGGCTCTTTAGTTCATGAATTATTAAAAACCACATATTTATCAAGCAAACGATATCAACATATTTCAAACCTGATAAAAAACCGAAAAAACGTTCTCTGGCGAAAAAAATATGAAACACTAGCTTTCAACAACCTTACTGTTGCCTTCGTCAAGTTATATGAGTTAGAATGACAAACGGAAAAAGAGTTGAGTGATAAAATTAGCATAAAAATGACTAAAAATATAAAATGTATAAAAACTGTGAATGTAAATGAATAAATTATGTTGCGAATATAAGGAGAAGGTGTTGGAATCAATGTTTGTGTAAAAGAAAGTGTGTAGTCCCGGGAGTAAAACTGAATTATTGTCTGCTGTGTGCATGATTTTAATATTTTCCTTGTTCGATTGTTTCCTTTGTCAATAACTGTGGCATAACTAAAATTAATTTCGTGGCCAAAAGACCAAGCATGTTTAGCGACATTCTATTCTTGCTAATATGGCTCACATTCCGCACGCATATGTTCTTTTTTTTTCGGGTTTCAAGAGATGTTTTTGTTTCACCGATAGAACTCCATGAACAAAACGCACAAGGAATTCTAAAACGACGTTACATTGCTGTTCAATATTTTAAACTCGTAGGACGAACACTTGCAACTATAGCTTTTTTAGGAATGTTTTTCTGTATAGATATTACGAAAAACAAAAATATCAAAGCAGTATCACGATGGCAGAACGAAGGAAAGTTTTATGAGAAAAGTGAAAACATCCCTTATTTGGGAAATCTTACCAGGACATTGAGCAGTGTTACAGTCTCGCATCTCGACGGATGATCCAACACAAGGCATCCCTCCCCGGGAAGGGAAGGGATTGTCGCAGCTTCTTACGCGGAACTGTCTTCCTCCCCCACAGAGCTTTGTGCATGAGGAAAATGTAGAGTATCTACCCCAGCCACCATGAATTGGAACTGAAATTTAACCAAGATCATACCTTTTACAACCAGCTTTATTATTAGGAAAAAATAGTTAAATAAACTGTTACTATTTTTTCTATTCTTAATATTCTTTTCGATGTTAATGTTTTAGTTAAAACATTTGGTCCGTTTTAGCGTTTGGTGATAACGCTACATTTGCAACATTAACACTTTACATGGGTCCATTACCCCAAATAAGATCAAAAACGGAAAAAAAAAACCTACCAACACAAGGTGCGGTGTTACAGGGTTGCAACTCAAACGGTGAGCCTTGACAAAGACGACCTCCGAAAAGTGGTGCAGGATTATTGCAGTACCGCACCCGGAGCCTTGTTCCACCTCCGCAACTTCGTGAGCAAGCACTGTACTGTAAATAATCACTCCAACGGCCGTCTATTGGAACTAAAATGATTATAACAAAAGATAATTACTCACGGGGGACCAATGGGATTGAACGGGAAATATCTTTTAGGTTCATACAAATTTTTTGGGCGAACGTGGTTGGCGCAGTTGGTAAGATCTCTGCTTTCCAACCACAAGGTCCCCAGTTCGATCCCGACAGTTTGCCGAGA
>JAOEHV020385096.1:0-24110 GCA_025447995.2 Isaurus tuberculatus | reverse complement strand
GTAGGTACTTGTACTTCGCGTAGCACAGCAGGTAGCATCCCCGGGCTACCGTAGGTACTTGTACTTCGCGTAGCACAGCACGTAGCGTCCCCGGGCCACCGTAGGTACTTGTACTTCGCGTAGCACAGCACGTAGCGTCCCCGGGCTACCGTAGGTACTTCGCGTAGCACAGCACGTAGCGGCCCTCGGCTACCGTAGGTACTTCGCATAGCATAACACGTAGCGGCCCCGGGCTACCGTAGGTACTTCGCATAGCATAACACGTAGCGGCCCTCGGCTACCGTAGGTACTTCGCATAGCATAACACGTAGCGGCCCTCGGCTACCGTAGGTACTTGCATAGCATAACACGTAGCGGCCCTCGGCTACCGTAGGTACTTCGCATAGCATAAAACTTAGTGGCCCTCGGCTACCGTAGGTACTTTGCATAGCATAAAACTTAGCGGCCCTCCACCGCCGTTAGTACTTTGCATAGGATAAAACATAGCGGCCCCTCAACTGCATACCAAAATGACCTTGAAAAAAAACGAACTTAACGAATAACGAGGCAGTCCCCCCCCCCCTCCCCCACTGGCGGATTAAGGGGAGGGGCCCACGGTCCAGGACTCCCCTTTTTTGGCAGCACTGATTTTTTTTGTCGCCTCGTTTTATGATTTCTTTTGAAAAAAAATTTTTTTGATAACGAATTCGAAACCGCTCTCCACTACAGCTAACACTCGGACTCATTCCTATTTATGGTAAATTTAATTAGTGGATAATGGTCGCTTTCAACGGATTCATTAAAGCAGAGAGTCTTCTTTTTATGTCTCGATACTACAAAAACGACTCCGGACTCGTGCCATTGTTTTTGAATTTTTATTAAAAGCTTAACGCTACCATGTTTTGTTAACTTAGTCTATGTGTAGCTTTTTCAAATTAATTAAGGGGGCGACTTTCAAGTGCCCATGTTCTTGTTTACAAAGTGCTTCGTTAGCATACAATTTCAGGTTGCGAATGAACAAAGAAAAATAAGACTTGAATTTCAAGATTAATGTTTGCCAAGCAAAAAATATAAAACCTCTGGACATAAACACACAGTATCAAAAAAATTATCAGCGTTTAAAACATCTCAATTAAAAAAGTGTCCGTGGCAAATACCTAAACAATACTGTTTATATCTTTCAAAAACTATTTTTTATAATTATAATCTTGTTTAAACTATACACTCTTAAGCATTTATACAAACTATTTTTACCAAAATATAGATATAAAACCGGGAATTAACAAAAATATACTTTTTTAACTGCTTTTTCAAAAATGAATGTTTTTTTAGATCGAAACTGACGTTAAAATCTTGCCAATGGTAACAAACTTGTCTTAATGAACTGATGATTTTAATAATTTTCTTCACGCATTTGAAGTAACATCTTCGTTTTAAATCTTTTTACCTCTCATTATCAATTTTTCTTGCCTTTCAGCATGACGGCTAAATAGTAAAACGCAATAGTTTTTCTGAACCGAAATTACATAAAACGCCCAAAACTGCATGATAAGACCTTTTAAAAAGAACTTTTAAACTTGAGGTTTCAATCGTTAAAATAATAGTTAAAAAATAAAGAAAATTAGATGTAATCATATGATTTAAAAAAAAAACTGTACATCAAAGAAAAATTAAGTCCGATCTATGCATCAAAGACTCGCTTGATTTTGGCCCGATTATTTGGCGCCATTCGGTTTCGTGCGGTATTTAAATGGTTATATGTCATTAATATGTTATTTAAGCAATAGAATTTGTATATCAATGGCCGAATATAACATCTTATTTGCCCTTGCTTTTCTCACTTAACGAACTATTTTCTATATTATAATATAAAAGTTTAATAATGTAAACATTACTCTTTCTCGTATTCACTTTAAAACAACTACTTCTTTCTGTTTTGCTGTTGTATCAACTCCGTCCTTCGAGATGACTTTCTGTTATTTCCTCGCTAAAAAGTTCAGCACGGACAGCAGAGGAAAGAAAGTCTGTCCACCTATTTGACAAAGAGATTATTTTATGCTAAAAGCTTCAAATAGCGTTTACCCACAAGATTACCTTAACAGCTTAGAAGCAAACGAGCCCGTCAGCTCATTGCTTGGAGAAAGGTATATAGGGACACTAAAGGAAAAAGGGGTCGTTTGCTAATCGACCTTTCTCGCAGCCAGAAGCTGAATTGGCAAGGACGCAGCTCAACGAGGTCCGACCGAAGAAGCTGTGCTGCCATGTAGACGCTCGGCCCTAGAGCATAATCCATACATAACCTCGGAGCACAGAACCACATCCAGATTTAATAAGCTGGGAGTCGATTTTGCTGAGGGAGGAAAACAGGAGTACCCGGAGAAAAACCCTCGGAGTCAGATTGAGATCGACAAAACTCAGCCCACATGCCGAGCCCGGGAGTCGAACCCGGGTCGTAGAGGTGGGAGGCGCGAATGATGACCGCTACGCCAACCTGACTCCCTAAAATTGTGATATCCGAAAATATTTTGTATTTAAGCTCCTTCATAAAAAGTAGAGGTTCAAAATTGCCCAAATTTTAAAAACGTACTAACAACAAACTCGAGGTTAAGAAAGGTCAATGAAGTTTCTCTTCGTACATTCCACAAAATCATGACAATTATTTTTCTCGGTTGATGGTACAATATCGTTTATAGTACTGGCAACAAAAATAAGAGTTTTTCAAGTTGAGTTTGCAATTATGTGTATTTCAAATGGCAAACCATCTTATCTCTAGACAAATAGTGTCCGCCGGAACGGCAGACCTGAACTCCAGTACTGTAGTTTACAATATATAAAAACATTCGGCTAAGAATACACAGATGTTTACTGAGTAATTTCTTAGAAATCGACTTTGCAATAAAAATTAGTGATAACAAGTCACAGCATTTCGACCTTGCCAAGGTTAGTTTTCAGTGCAAGTGAAGTTTTTTTTTAAATTTTGCATAAATATGTTAACGCTAGTTCAAATATGAGAGAAAGTGCTAAAACTATTGAAAGCAATTTTACAATAAGACAATAATGAATTCTAAACTCTTCTAAACAAATAATTTGGCGCGAACTGAATCGCTATGTTTGTTTAAAAATTCCAAAAATATAATTGTTAAAATTCACTATTGTTCCATTGTACCATTACTCTCAAAGCACTTTCTTACATATTTTAAGTTGCTTTAACATATTTATGCAAATTTTTTTAAAATTTCTTTTTCGCACTTGAAAATAACGAACCCGAACTTTGTGACTTTTTATTGCTAATTTTTATCGCAAAATATCCTGAAATTTTCGAAATGCTAAAAAAAGTCAGCCAAAATGAAGAACAAACAAACTTAATGGTAGAAAGTATCTAAAATAACTTCTTCATTGGATCAGTTGTCAAACATACTTATAGCTTTATATATAAATATATGTTCTTTTACCTCTTCAAATAATTTTCGTCTTCCGCTTCAAAGAAAGTTACTCGTGTGTTCTTGTGGTGTAATCTGATTACAAACTTCTTGTCTACGTCATCTCCCTAGAATAAAATAACAGCAGAGACCTTTTTTTTGTAATTGTAGCTTAATATCATAACATCAGTTCATTGGTGGATTAATTTGGTTGGGTATCTGTTCAAAGATGTCAAAGATGGGATTAAAGCTACTAAACTGAAAATTGATATAACTGCACAGAGTCAACGGTGTTATAACAACTATTATACTGTTAAATATTGTTTATCTCTAGACTTTGATTAAGCAATGTACTAGTATAATATCTAAAAGCTAAACTAAAGCCAATCTTTTTTACGAGTCTAAAGACCCATGATTACAAACGTATACCGTCAAAAAATTTGTAGTTCTATACATCTTGATGACCTTTTTTCGTTACAGTTCTGATCCACAAGGCTTCTAAATTTAATGTGTTTGGACTACAGGGCCACGAGTGAACACGTCCACAGGTTAAAAATCCACAGATTAACAGCTCAAAGTCCAAAAGATTCAAAGGTTAACAAATCCACAGGTCAACAGATCAAGAGACCAACAGATCGATAGGTCAACTGATCAACAGAGGTCAACAGATCAACAGGTAAATAGATACACAGGTCAACTGATCAACAGGCAATAGAACTACAAGTCAATAAAACTACAGGTCAACAGACCCACAGGTCAAAGAACAACTCGTCAACAGATCCACAGGTTAACAGAGCCATTCAGAAGTCAACAAAACTACAGTTTAATAGATTTACAAGTGAACAAATCCGACAAAGGCGACAGAACCAAAAGGCAACTAAACCATATGTCAACAGATCTAAAAGTCAACAACAAAACCAGCAGTCAGTGGATCCATGGGTTAACATGCAAATCCACTGACTAGCAGACGTGCAAGAAACAAAGAACACCCAAGTTCAACACGCTTACAACTATACGGATCTTAAACAAACTCACCAAAGTAGGTTTATCTACAATATACCCAGGCAAAGGAAGAGAAAACTCTGCTTTGGTATCCTGCAAACAAAAGAGATCGGGTTCTAAACACATTTTCTAACTATAAATTACAAATTTACCTAGCTATCATTGAACGTTAGCGCAATATGAGAGAGAAACTTAGGAGCTGTTAGATCGCAAACTAAAATTATAAAAATATTCTATACTGTATAATTGATTATTATAAGTGTTAATCTTTAACTATCCATTCTCTACTAAAAATAAAACTTTTGAATGAATGAATGTATATGCCTAATAAACGTTTTTGCCACCAAAGGATTTTTTGGTACTGAAAACACTGGTATCTTCTGAGAAACTGCACGTATATAAACCCAGAATGAACTTTCTCGCTTGACAAGCAAGTTTTAAATTCAAACCTTTTAGTTTTTAGTAAACTATTGAGAGGTACAGCCAAGAAGCTAAAAGGTGTTAATTTAATAAATTAGCTTAGGTAATCATGAAAATTTTAATCTTGATTATTAGCTTTAAACAGTCAGATTAGCGTAAGAGACTAGTTTTATTGGTAATTACCTTAGATACTACATTCATTTCTTGTTAAACTCATGCATGTAACGGTAAATGCTTTTGTCAAATGCCTATTTATTTCAATTGTCGTACCTTCTTGGCTTTATGGCAGTAAAGAACAAAGTTGTCGAGGAGAACAAACCATCGCTTCTGCCATGACTTATCTCCGCCATGTTTATAATTTAGATAGCCACTGATTTGCACGTTAGAGAGATCATCAATTTTCAAGATGTTCGGCTTTGATTTGTTCTCGTTTTTGTCTCCAACTTTATCCCCTTTGACCAATACTCGATAACACTTAGTACACACACGGTTCTGTTTCCCGCCATCATAGTCCAGGGGTGCACGAAACTGGGAGCATTTCCCGCACAGCACGCGACCACACGCGCGACAATGATGGCGCCTGCGTATTGCCGTAAAGATGACATCACAGGCCATGCACATGCTAACTGATTCATCGCGAACCCAAGCAGGTGCTTTCTTTCCTAGCTCGCTATCAGTTAAAATTTCTTGGTGTTTATTTGCCAGTCTGTAAGAGTTTTTCTTCAGCTCGTGTTCTGAAATTGCTTTCTGCAGGCAGTTCAGCCACTCTTGTTGCTCTTCAAACGAGCCGGCAGCAAAATCGATAACTTTTTGTTTGCTGATTACGCGAAATGTGTTCTTGTGTTCTACCTCATCATCTACAGTGCAGACCTGCATGCCGTACACATCCATAGACACTTTCACTTTATACTTGTTGGTCGCAGGGACTTTGGAACAGCACAACAACACGTCACTAAACTACCACAAATAACAATAATAAATCCCTTGCACTAATTAAAAATCATTTGTAATAAATCAAAGAATGCACATATTTTAAATCATCAAATAATCACATTTTACATTCAAAACACTGACGCTTTTTAGAGACAAAAGAGTACAACGACATATAATATGATACAATGAAATACATCACAATATCTTAACTTACAATAAAATAAATTAAAATACTTCACGACCTGATACAACACACTACAATACAATATAACAGAAATTAGTACAATAGTAACATACAACATAAAAAGATTATAACACAACACAAAACTGAGGATACAACACAATATAACACTAAACAACAAAGCATAACACGAAGCCAAAGATTATAACACCCTAACACAGAAATAAGTACGTTTATCACTTCATGTCAGATTTAAACACGGTCGACAACAGAAAATTCATTGGTCAGTTCTGGGCAAAGTATATCAGTATCAGCATTATAAAATAACATTGGTTAGTTCTCAAGATAACATACCAGTATCAACGTTCGTGGCTGGTGATGCACTCCGGTGCGAGCTGACACCTTAAAAAGATCTCCCTCCATCACAAACTCCTACATAGTAGTTCATAATTAGAGGCCATAGAAACCACCAAAAACATATAGGAGCAGAAGATGAATAACATGTTATTAAACTAAAATGCACTGCAAATCTAAATATTGAAAGCCGATGACACTTTGTAAAATTTATAAATGGATTACAGGAAGAAAGAGCTGAAGCAAAAAAGACACTTCTTCCCCTTTAATCAGTGTGTCAAGTTAAGCAAGATTTGGCTTTAGCCTATAATTCAGCTATTGACCCACAGTCAGTTCACCAAAAAAGACCTCGATGACGAATCTTTCCCAAACAAACAGGTTTTTAATAACAACAATTGATTTACTGCCAGCTTCAAAATAAGCTGAGGTCAGCATTTGTTTTCGTGATGGCTGCTCACCATTTATAACGTTCCAAAGTATCATCACTTTTAAAGTATTCTTCCACCTCATATCATCCTCTACGCATCAAATCCATTTCTTTCTAGATCGCCCTTAGACCTTTTCCCCTTATTTTCAGTAAGTAATTGTTAACTTTATCCCAGTTTTGTGACAATTCAATGATACTATAAAATTATATTTACCTCTTGGTCTAATGTAGTTATAGTAAATAGCTCATTTGGCCTCCAGCCTCATGCGCTATTGACACGTATTCTTTTCGTTGTCGAGGATGAAATGTTAAATATTCATACTTATCAAAGGCTTTAATAGAACAGATACAAAAACAGAGTAAGCGTCATAATAGAAGAGGAATGACTCACTCTGCTAGCTGTTACAACATTGAAACTCTCCCCCAGTTTATCCTGAATGCTGAGCAGCTTCTGGAATTTATCCTGTTGCAAAAACACACAAGTTATACACAAGGAAAACTTTTCATCCAGGTTTAAGTTAAATCACCGAATTATTAAACAGATGTTTTCTAATTGGATTACTGTGATTGAGTTTGTACAGAGGGCATTTAACAACGGTGTCAAAAAATGGTATCCATATTTGCATAATGTAATTGCCTTGGGATAAAAAGTTATCACGGGGATTCATACCCGTCACCTCGCCGTTTCGTGCTAAATATAAATTTTAATTTTAATTTTAAATTCCAAAAAATAAACCTGAAAAAAAACAAGCTCCAACGAGAATTGAACCCGAGTTATCTGCAATATAGGTCTATCATTAGTTACCAAAACGTCCACTTTTCACTCTACTTTCGGCAAAAACCTAATATTTCAATCTAGGGTTGATTAAATCTTTTATCTACTTCTTCAATACTTTTTTTTTAAAAAAAATTTTAAAAATGAAATTAGATTTATATTCTTTTAAAACTTTATACACTCAATTGTTTAGCATTGAGTTTTTTGGGTGTTTAGAGAATGTAAACGCAACGCCAGCACACAAATTTTGAGAGAAAACTCTATGAGTCAGAGTGCTATTCAGTTGGGCTGTTTGACTTTCTTACTTATATTGCCTACTAAATATTATGTTTCCTTATATCTTTCCACTTTAAATGTGTAACTGACGAATCAAGGAATGACCGAACTTACTGTTCTTTTCATGCTCTCGTTTGCATGGCTGGCTGACTCTGAGATAATAGCCAATGCGTCTGGAGAAATCAATACAAAACCAAATTACGGGTAAACAAATAACAACAAAGTATATTGTTTTTCAAATTTAAGCAACACTTTAAAAATATGAAAATTTTCACTAGTCCTTGATTAAAAAGTGGCAGTGCTTTTGAAAAATAAGTTGTTGAAACGGTTTGACACTATGCTGTTAGGTAGCACAGAAGTTTATCATGAGGTTGCGAGCAGGATATTGAAATGTTTTTTTTGGGTACTAAGAGAGGGGGAGTAAACTTGATATGTTTTTTAATTCAATTAATAATTTGTATTGAAGTGGTTTTCAGCTTTAGAAATACTCTGTGTTCAATCCATCAAGAGTTTTGGTTTGTCTTGTTTAAGTTAAAGGGTGCGTATGAGGACGCTTGCACCTCTTAAATGTTACATCTGTGAAATGAAGGTGAATTTTCAACATTTAAACAAGTTTCTTACCCTTTGTATCTTTCATATCTGGTGAGTTTTCTGGAAGCTTTGAGAGATAATCTGTCATAAAATCAAACAAATTAAAACTAAACCAGTTATTTTGAAGTGTTGCAATTGCAACAAATAGAAAAAGAAGGAAACGTTTCGGGCACGGTATCTAGCTGTGTCACTGTGCAAAGCTGTACCACGGTATCTAGCTGTGTCACTGTGCAAAGCTGTGCCACGGTATCTAGCTGTGACACTGTGCAAAGCTGTACCACGGTATCTAGCTGTGTCACTGTGCAAAGCTGTGCCACGGTATCTAGCTGTGTCACTGTGCAAAGCTGTACCACGGTATCTCGCTGTGTCACTGTGCAAAGCTGTGCCAGGATATCTAGCTGTGTTACTGTGCAAAGCTGTGCCACGATGACCAGCCGTGTCACTGTGCAAAGCTGTGCCACGGTATCTAGCTGTGTCACTGTGCAAAGCTGTGCCAGGATATCTAGCTGTGACACTGTGCAAAGCTGTGCCACGATGACCAGCCGTGTCACAGTGTCTAGTAATTTCACTGTGCTTAACTGTGTCATGGTGTCCAGCTGTGTCACGGTACCTAGTTGTGTCACGGTGTATAGCTGTGTCATGCGTGGTACCTAACTGCGTCACCATGTCAAGATGTGTTCCGATTCTCGAGCTCTATTACAGTGCCTGGCAGTGTCACAGTTCCTAGCTTTCTCAATATCAAAACTTACAACTATGATCAGGAAGTTTTGATCTTAAACCTACCTATCTTGTTCTATTTTAATGATTTCTCAAGACTAGATCAAGCCCATATAACTTCTTACCTGTTAAAAGCATTTTGTAGCGTGGCACTCTTTGAATCGGTTCCAGCATGTGATGATGCAGGGTCAAATTCTCACATTCACGGGTTTTCTATAACATTAAGTATCAATAAAGCACTGAACAGCTATCCCTGAAAATATGTTAATTGAACCACGCGAAGGACACGAAAAGGATTGGACACAATCAACAAGTACAGGTTTTTCCTTTGTCCCTTTCACAAGGGAAGCACTTGTAGTACGAAACTGCGATACCTCATTTATACAACTCACACCTAAAAGTTTTTTTTAGACAAAAACGTGTGTTTGAAAACCAAATTTAAATTATTTTTTGAAGTTACGTAATTGACTATTGTTTACAAAGTAGTTTCTTATGAACGCGATACAAACTCGATAACACTAATTAAGTACCGAAAACATGTATAAATTATACGTTTTCAAACCTGTATTTCATCAATAACACTGGCAAATTTGGAACATTTTTTCATCCACACTCCAACTGCTTCGGTAGCTTTGTCAAAGTTGCCAATATAATCTGTATACAACTGAAAAAAAGAACAGAAGCAAATTAAGAATCATTAATATTAAAAGGAGAGAAGATAACAGTTTCTAATCAATTAGCAGTTATCACAGGATTCAGAATAACAGATGGCCATGGCCAGGCATTTACAGCTAGGAATATATTCAGTGAACTCTCTCTCTATATAACGATAAAATCCTCGGAACAAATTTATTAATCGTCTAAGGGAGGTGTCAGTCTAAGAAAGACCTCAGTCATTTGATATTCAGATGTTAAAATGAAAACTAGTCTTGTATTGCGGCCGTAGAGCCATACATTCACAACGATGCATTAAAGCTAAAAGTCAATGGAAGGAAAATTAGTTTAATTAATAACAAATCAAATGTTAACCTTAAAAACGTGGTAAACGGAGTTACTGGATTGGTTAAAAAAACAAGGAATGCCTTAAGAGGATAACGATGGAAATCACACTTCATGAGCTGATATCATTACCTTAAGAAATGGAGCAAGGGTCTTGAGAATATCTCCAATTCTGTTATCAAGACTCCTTTAGAAGACAATTGGAAATCAAATTATATTGTATCTATTTAACAAATTAAACAAGCAACTTTACAAGTATAAAACTATTTGACAAAGACTTTATTAATTTCATGCAGTAATTATAAAACGGCTTTGTATTTTCATGTTTTCCTATTTTTGGTACACTGTACTCTCTTATTTCCCATACTGAAAGGAAATTAATCTGATAATTAATTAGCTTATGTTCTATAACATTACTAGTATTTATTTCATTTAATTATTGGGAAACATAAAGTTCCAGGCTATTTACCAATCCTATAGGTCTGACTTGTAACTGAGAGCATTCAATTACAGAGTTTCTTTTAAAAAGTATAGCAGATGTATATCCACCAGATTAAATCGTGCTGCTGCAGGTGATGATAATACTGATGATTATTAAGATAATTATGATAGAGCTCTCAGAGGAGGAGAAGGAGGAGGATGATAACCGCAGCCTGGTTAGCCTAGTTGGTAAGGTGCCAGTCTATCGAGCAGGATGCTTGGGTTCGATTCCCGGCTGGACCAACCTTAGGGTCTTAAAATAATCAAGGAGAAGGTGCTGCCTTAGACTTTCGCGTCTTCTTGGATAAGGACGTTAAACCGTAGGCCCTCGGAACCCCGTAATTGGATCTTGGATCTGTGGGTGTTGCGCGGCCCCTTCTTCGGGGAAAAGTAAAGTAAATAAAAAGTAAAAGTAAATGATCATGAAGGGGAGGAGGAGGAAGACATGATGATAATGGATGAAGATGATCATAAAGGGGATTGATGATGACAAAGAGGACAAAGAGGAAGAGGAAGACAAAATGATAATGATAAGGAAGAGGATGATCGATAATGATGATGAGAAATGTGAAGGATGATGATGGGAAGAGGGAGATGATTGAAGGTGAAGCGGAATAGGGTGGAAGAGGATGATGAGTAGGAGGAAGAAGATAATGGTAGATTTGAGAGAAGAGGATGAAAATGATAATGGTATCAAGTATGATGATGATGATAGGCATCATGATGATGATGATGATGATGATGATGATGATGATATGAATGATGATGACGATGATGAGCAGGAAGATGTTGATGATGGATATGATGATGGCTGATGGATGATGGAGGTGATGATGATAATGATGGAGGAGTGAAGGGATGACGGTAGATAATGGCTGCTATCTTTTAACTTACCATTGTTTCATTCTGTCTTCTAGTTTTGGCAGAAGAAAGTTGCTATGTAGTTGATGGATGGCTTTGACGTTACCAAAGATTGTAGAAAGAGCATCTGATGGAATGAGACCATTCTCTCTGCATTCAGTATCTAACCGGGCATGAAATACCTAAAAATATGCAATGCCAAATAATGTTTCAAAAAATTCATACCAAAACTGTACAGGATGTTTAAAGTAACCTAAATCTATAAATTTCAGTAATTTTAAACCTTAATTAACTCTTAATCAAAGTTAACGATTGCAATAAACTTAACAGAAACAAAAAATTAATAATAAAAGTAAAGTAAAGTGATACATTTACATTGCGCCGTTTCCATATGGATATGTTCAAAGGTGCATTACAACAATCAGTTTACTCCCAGCAGCCTGAAAGCACAAATAGGGGCCTCTGGCAGCTGCTTTAATGCAGTCCATGTATGCTGATACTCCTTTACCTACCTCGGAAGGATGGAAAGCTGAGTGAACTTTAGCGGGAAAGATGATCAACCCCTGGGGATTGAACCCAGGACCTTAGGGTTGGGAGGCGAGATCTTACCATTGTGACCACCCCTCTGCCATTACATCAAAATTAATGAATAAAACTTCAATTTATCACAAGTTTGTAGTCTTAATTTTAAAAAAAAAATCATAGGAAGATTCCAAGACTTGCCTGGTCAAGAAGATGTAATCGCTTAACATACCTGTTGCGAACAAAAACACAAAGAATTTTTAAATCATTTGGGGATGATAGGTGATAAGTAGGTATTTGATTATTAGGACAAGTTGTTTCTTGCCCTTGCCTGCTTCCTTTTTGGCAGCCACTTCCAATTTTTTACTATTTGCCTTTTTCATATAAACCTTTACAATGCATTTTGTCCTTGCAAAAAATTGTTGCTCACTTCTATTTTAATATCAATCCCCTCATATCCTGACAGATCACTAATTGTAAATTGTAAACTGGCCATGTAATGTGAGAAAGGCCTTTCTTTTTCTTAGTATAAGGAGTATTTGAAATGGCATGAAGATTACACAAAATGATACTTAATTCCCAGTATTAATAGTGTTTAAAAATTACAATAAATATTGTGATACTGTAATCTGATAATTGTACTTACGCTCTTTCAGTGGTGAGTATTTCCAAAGCAATATTGTACAACTTCTTGCTCTTACTGTCTGGAAAAACCTAGAGATATAAAAATTATATATTATGCCATCATCATCATCACCATAATCATTATAAATCACTAACACCATGCTATCACTGCTAACATCACAATAATCACTACCATCATCATTATCATCATCACCATCTTCATGACCACCATCAGTATCACCATCACCACAACCATCACCATTATCATTACCACCATCATTATCATCACCACCACCATCATTAACACAGACACCATCATCATCACCACCATCATAGCTATCACCATCACCATTACAACCACCATCATCATCACCATCATCACAATGACCATCATCATCATCACCACCATCACAGCTATCACCATCACCATTACAACCACCATCATCATCACCACCATCACCATGAACATCATCATCATCACCACCATCATTTTTATCAACTAGGAATAGTTTTCACTACAACTGCCCCCACCTTTACTAACTGTACTAAGAATAAGATGTGATATCCTTTTAGAGTGATTTCATACTCAGCTTGCTTTTTCACTCCAAAAGTTTTCCCACCTGCTCCGAGCTTTAAACTTGTTGTAAAGTTCAAAAATTACCCAATACTACCCTGCAGCCTTGGTGACAGCTCAAAAATTAGCCAATAGGACGGCTATGCATGCCTAATGTATTGAAATCGGGATTTTTTCACCTAGCTACTGCCTATGCATGTTATTTTCTTTTTTTCAATTGTATAATATTATACATACACACACCTAGGGGCTACCAGGTTGCCTCCTTGGGTTTTGGCCTCTGGGCCAAACCCTGCGGTGGTAATATAATTAGCCTTGTGTGGTAACTTGCAAACTAAGCTAGCACCAAGAATTTTACAATGGAAACCCTTTTAGACAAAGAAAATAAGTTATTTGTTATTTTGGAGATTAACCTGGTAGCTACTGACACTGAAGATGTAAAGTGGATTAAATTGTTCAAAAATTGGATGGTAGTAATGAAGTTACAGTACCCAAAAATTTACCACTTTATCATTAAAACTATTTAAAATTCGTTATTTTTTTGTACGAAAAGAACTAAACTCTGAATTATGCTTACAAGATCTGAAGTTTCATGAGAAATCCTTCTCTCCTGTTCAAAGTCATCTCCACTATCATCTTCATCAAAGTCACTACGGTTACCAATTGGCTCATTGTCACTGTCCCACTCAGCTGTTCCTTTATCTTCATCAGTTTTGATATTTTTAGCTATGGCCCCATTCAATTTTGCAAGGACATCTACAGATTTATTATCCAGTCCACAAACAATATCAGGAGCTGAATCACTCACTTTGCCTTTCTCATTACCTGTGTTACCATAATTTATTTCAGTTACTGTTGGCATCTCTGGAACAGCATTAAGTGGAGTGAATGTTTTTATGGTTACAGATGTAGCCATTGGAATTGGGTCTGTCTTGCCTTGCACCTTTGTATTATTTAAACATGTGCTTATTACTTCAGATTGAGTAATTGGAGGTAATTCTGGTTTTATGAAAGTTATTGGTTTTTTGCCCATTTCTGGTTTATCAGAACTGACTAAGACGGGTTTCTTTGGTACGACAGGTGGTTGCTTCTTTGATGTTTTAGGTGACTGTGAATTTGGAATCTCCGATATCGTTTTGTTGGGAATTTCAGGTAATGGTTTTGTGATCGTAGAATTTGTAAGTTTTGCTGGTAATGCCGGTGCTGATCCATTTTTGGGCTCATTCATTGTTGTACCTGAAACTTGTTTTCCATTTGATTTATGAAGAGGGTTTTTGAAATGCGTGAGAAATTCACCATCTGTACAACTGGGTTTAATTTGCATTGCCTCAAATCTAGTTCTCAAAGTATTAGTACCACAGGTTTTTTTTTTAAAAACTGGATCAAAAAATACTGCCCTTTCCTCTGTTGTCTGAATTTTTGCCTTATTATTTTCTTCATCATTCATCAGTCCTGTACTCTGATCACCAAATAGACCTTTTGTTTCATATACAACTAAGCTATCAGGAATGGGTGCATCACAAAATGGCCTCCTGTTTTTTTCATCTTCAGAATAAACAGAGCCTTTGACACTTGTATGTTCTACTGGTACACCTTCTTCTGTCCTTGGTCGACCTCCTTCAGATCTTACTTTGACAATTTTAGCAGCCTTAGCTCGTACAACACTATGCATTTTACTGTTGACGCCATCCTGCTTCTGCCCTTCTGCACTGGCACTAGTCTTGCCATCACTTGATTCACTCATAGTGATTTCTGCTAAGTAAAATTTAATGATTAGAAAGTGCTAAATGTTCAATACTTAATAATACAACATAATTGCCTTAAGATTTTAACAGCCTCTCATACTGATAATGATGAGCCACAAAATCTTACTTAGGTTTATTTCAAGGAGAATTCTTTTTTTATGTTTCTGTTTCCCTAAATCTCATAACAATTTGATATGATTTTCTTTTCTCCTGAATAAAAATTATTTTTAAGAACCTAAAAATCTAAAATAATATTTTCAAATGTTTCAAAATCACTACCTAGGAAGAAAACTTTCAACTAAATTGTTTCAGAATGATTTTAATAATGATTGTTTTAAATGAACTAACAGACCTCTGAAAGCAATTGTTCTTTATTGTGCCAAATAAACATAAGGTTAAATTTAAATAAAATCAGGAAATTATCATTATTTCCTTTCAGGAAATTCTTGAAGAATCTGAAAAAAAATCATATTTTACTGCTTTCCTAGGAAATTAAAATTATATCCAAGGCTATACCATAGACATTGAATATCCATATTTTTTTTTAATTTCCAATCTTTACAATAAATTATTTGATTGTAATCTTTCAGTTTAACGAAGATCAGTCAATTTATCAAGAACAGAATAGCATTTTGTTGAAAACAAACTAATTAACAGATCTGAGGTAAAGCTTTTTAGATATTTTAAGTTCATTACACAACAACATTAACAATTTAGTCAGATATGTTTAACTTATAAAGTCAAAGTCAAATAGTTAATAATCTTTGACAAGTGCTTGCCACCACTGATACAACTTGTTTTATGGACATTCTAATGGGTTTACTATTTTTAATAAATCATTCACACCCACTTTATATTATACTTTATACACAATATCCTTTTTCCCAAGTGCCAACTGAAAATCTTCTTAGATGTTTTTTCTTGGATACTCAGTAAGTAATTAAAAAATGATGCAACCATTGTTTGCGGGAAGAGATTATTTAAAAAACTATATCTAATAATACAGAAAATTCTAAAGCCTGCAGCCAAATATAATAATGATATTGTATCATGTAAAGAGCATATAATAAAATCATTGTGTGTATTCACTGACAAATTCATTAATACATAAGTATTTTAGATTGTAAATTGCCTTAAAATAGATCAAGAGATTACACTCATTTACATGTTATGTTTTTGGTGTAGAGAAATGACTACAAGTCATACCTAAATCCAAAATACAACAACTTATAAACAAGAAAAAGGTAGCAAGTAGTGTGATTTGATAGTCCTTCAGCATACCAGACTTTTCCTTTCAGTATCTATCATTTCTATTTTATGATTTGTTCCTGCTTTTGCTGTAGAAGTTTTTATAACGATTCCCGTGAGATAAACAATTTTACATTTTAACATCAAACTATTCGTTAATTCATTTCTCTAACCAAAATCTTTGAAGTTGTGATAGGAAGTTTCTTTCTTAAAGCAATATCTTTGAGGTTAGTTCAACTGCACGTTTCATCAATATAAACTACTTTAGCGTTTATAAAGTCGTTTTATTTGCATGTTGATTGTTGAAACTGAAAACGACGAACTATCAAGTTTCACTCTGAACTTAGCTTGTCTTCACGATAGAAAGTTCCAAGATAATCGTCTTTTTGCGCATTGATCAGTTATTAATTTTCTATCAACGATACTGTCGTATATTAGTTTGCAAAGCTGCTATTCATCATCGTTCAATCAAAACTTTAGTTTGTACAATGTGTAAAAAGTGTTGTTGTGATAAAATAGAGCAACTTACCTTTCAATAAACAACTGATTATACAAAGCGAAAATCAAAACAATTTAAACTTTAAACGCAAACACTATTATCTATGACCATAAGTCTTTGATGTTATAAACTGCTAAAACTACCTGACTGAAATTTTTAAAAAAGCAAACGTTTTCGTCCAGTGAAAGTAGCACTTGCCATATTTATTACAAAAAAAAGGCAAAATATATTACGACAATGCTATGTGTTATAAATTGGGCAACTTCAGACATCAGATTTCTTTCTACACCATGGAACATGGAACTAAACAAAGACTTTACAACTGTATGGTTCATGATCACAAGTCAAACGGAAGCAGATAAATTATCATGAAACGAAATATTTACATAAAACTACAACTTAGTATACCTATTAATGTATCCTTACATTCAATCTTGCCAGGAGGATTCATTATCGTCAACAAATGTTATACTTCGTTTTAAAACAACAACAACGAATTAAAAATCAAGCATACTTCCTGTTAGGTCACTACACTTCCTTCTGGTCCAATTATCATTCGTTTCCAGTTCCTTTAAACATTGACGAAACATTCCGAGGTAGTACGAACCCGGTCGAAGATGTTTGGACGAACTGTCGTTAATCATCATCAAGACTGAAGTCCAGGAATAAATGAAAGGGAAAGAAAAGATGCGAAAACAAAATGGTGTGGTGACCATTCTTTCGTTTATTTACAGTCTGTTGTAATAGTTGATATTTACGTGAAAGTGAAAACAAAAAATATATTCTCGATATTTGACTGGTAAAGTTTTGTAAATCCCAGAAGGTTGTTTTTCTGTATTTGTCCTAAGACAAAAGTAATTTTCAAATCACGTGCTTTTTTGAATAAGCAATATATATATTAATAGTTTTGAACATGTTTTAATATTGCTTAGCTTTTTATAGACAAAAGATGTATGATAAATATCTCACTAACTGCGGCAGCATGACGCCGCCGTAAAGAAACAAGAGGAAAAGCTTCACGAAAAGCAACACCAACTAAAAATATTTCTCTTTTATTTTTTCACTTTCCCCAGGTTTCTTGGGTAGCCTTATTTATCCTCCAGTATGATGAACCTTACACAATAACGGTAGAATAAATACGTTCATTCTAAACGTGAGGATGAAAATTGCCTAAAATTTTATGTCATATACCAAAGGCTGAGAAAAGGAGGCCAAGTTTTATTTTATTCATGAATGCACTGCAGAAAACTATAAAAATAATGTTTCTTGGATCAGAACTTTTAGTAACAGCAGTTATGATAAAGAGACTGTAATGATACTCGTGGTGATGGAGCAAAAAAAACTAAAAGTTTGCTACCTGGTTAAATTTTCTTTTATTTTTCAATCCATTAACTTCACATAATTATGATCATAATAATCTTATTAATAAGCTGAATTCATGATTTGCTTTACATTAAGTTTACACAAGCGTACATCAAATTTCTGCTGTTCATCATAGTTTTACTGCTTGTTCCAGTAGTTGACTTTTAACAGATTCGCTTCCTAATACCTGCAAGGAAATAAAGCAATAAAGGGTTTACTTCAATGCTATGTTGCTAATAGATAAAAGTGATGAGTAACATTATATAACAAAGCTTGTAACAGGAACCGCGGAGTAGGGACGGGGGGCTCCTATTAATTTGTCGAAAGTTATATTTATTTATTTTCATTTTTAAAAATGATTTTATTTCTTTTTTAATTTTTTAAGAATTAGTTATTTAAACAACACAACTAGACCTTGAAGTTGCATAAAAACTTTATTTCTCCTACGAGTTTTGCCGATAATGCGGCTCCATCGCGGAGTTGAATGAATATATTATTACATATACGACATTTATAGCCACACCTCGTTTGAGACGTGCAAAAATTAACTTACGTTTTACATGCATCAGCACGCAGCCCCCTCCCCCCCCCCATAAAAGATAAGTAAATATTTTTCTGTTCAGTTCTAATCTAGTTGTTGTTACTGTTAAGTTAAACTTGTTTTGTTATGCTGAATGGACGACAACTCGTCACAGATGTTAAAATATCAAAATAACTGATTGATGAGTTGATGTTTTTCCTCTGGTCCAGGGATGGTGCAGCTAAATCACTCGTTTCATAATAATTCACGACTAATCTACGATAATATATTACTTGTAGTTACATATGCATCTAACAATACATTAACGAAGTTTATTTGTCAGATTTGTGTGCCAAACAATTTCTATTGCGTCATATACAGTGATCAAATAATGCTATATTCACGTAAACCTTGGTTCACATTTCTATCAAAATTCATAATTTTAGACGCAATTATAAAGTTTCTAGAATTCTCTTTTTTCAAAATTTCCCGGGAAAGCATGCCCCCGGACCCCCTTTAGAAAACTCGTGCCTACGGCGCTCCCCCCTCCCTCCATTTCCAATCAAATTTACGCTCCGCGGTCCCTGTGTAATCAATCGTTTACTCGAAAGACTAAAATCATACCCAAGATAACGCGTTGATCATACACACGTGACAGTTCGTGCCCGAGCCCCTATCCACCTTGAGACGTGACAAGAATGTAAAGATCACTCGAGCTGGACCTTACGTATCAGCATTTTGCTTGAAAACATTTGAGTGCCTCAGTCAGAAAATAATAACAGTACTAGTATTTTTTGTTAAGTGATCAATAAAGTCTCAATCACGTGACACCAAATGAATAAGGGCGGACCAGAATGATCACGGAAATTAATTTTATGCAGTTATTTAAAATACAGAAACATATCCTCAAACAATATTTTTGTTTCATTAATCATAAGCAAAGTTTAAGATATTTAATTGTGTTAATGGAATATTTTATGCTTGCTTCAAGTATAACGAGTTTACTGTAAATACAAACTTGTTTCGAGATGTATTTTAATGTAGACGTGAAAAACTTTCAAAAAACAGAAACCTAAAAAATAATCCAAAGGGCTTTATGTACTAGATGTACAAAGACCTACAGCATCGTATTGCACAGATAAAATGAGATGAAACGCGTAGCGGGTTTTAAAATAAAATATTATTTTAACTCTTTGTTATAAAAGATTATAAAATTTTATGTTTTTAGCAAAACTTACCTGTGTCCTTTCAGCTAACAATGTTTTCAGAGTCTGTTTTTAACCGAATAAGTAAATTAATGTCATTTACTTTATAAGTTCTAAACTTTATGTTTGTGAGACAATTCTTATTAGCATTTTAGCTAATGTTTAATTTTCAGCTTTTAATTAAATCGAAAACACAAAAATAAATTAGTGACTTCAAGACTTCGGATATACATGCCGACACCTTCATCAACGCATTGAAGAACACAAGAGCTCAGAAATCGGCAAGCGCGTCATGGGACACGCCATTGAACGAAACGATATTTCCAAACTTTTTAGAATTTTGAAAAAATGTCAAAGCAAACTGGACTGTCCTTTTTACGAAATTCTTTTTATCAGAGAACTATAACCATCTTTCAACAAACAGTGCGATTCCATTCGCGCTAAACTTTTTACTTAGACTTCGGCTTACTTATTAATTCCAGTTTTATTGTTTTTAAAATGCTATCATTGTTTTATTGTTTTAAACCCTAGTATATATTTTAGACAATAACTCTTATTGTTTCATTATTTAGAATTTTACCATATTTTAACTGCCTAGTAATTTTTTCCTAATTTGTATGCTTTTTTTTCTTTACTTCACTTGAAAATGACCTCGGAGAAGTTGAAACGTAATACTTTTTTATCGTTTGTTTTCATAACAAGACTTCAAGACTTTTTAAGTAAGTAATTGTTAGTTTATTTACATAAATTAATTATGTTGCGTAGCGTTTTTTTGCATTTTGTCTAAGCCACGTTCCTGGGGGAAGGCTAAGAGGTGCGACCCCATCAGCCGAAAACAATTTTTAACAATTTTAGCCCCAAGAAGTTAAACAATAACGATTGTTGTTCAAAACCAGAAAATAGCCACACATTTGTAAGCGGTGTCTGTTTACTTGTATAACAAATTATTTTTTTGAACACGGTGTGTCTCACCTGCCAATTTGAAACTGCAAAATTTCTTTTTCCAGCTTTGGTTGACGCATTGTTTTTTTTAATGACCATGATCCCTCGGCGGCGTGGTTGAAATTCGGTTTGTTCCAGTTTGACTGAATACTCATCCTGATATTTTATGAGGGTCTGGGGGCTAACCGATCTCTCAAGTACAATAATTATGTGGGCCCACTAGCAAATAAAAAAATAAGATGATGGAAATCAGTGTCAACGATTAAGAAAAGATTACCCCTTTTTTAGCGTCTTAGGAAAATATATCAGTTTTGCTAGCTGCTTAGTAAAATTTAAAAGAAGATCTCTGTGGCATAGGGTGACTTCAGCCATCTTAAGGTAACTTAAGGCAATTTCAGGCTACTTAAGAACCTTATTCAAGTCTGACTTTTAAAAAGTTACTACTAAATCAGATTTTCAATTGATTTGGTAATAACAATGAAATTACGCAATAAACCAGGTCGACTAAAGCTATTACCTGTCGTCTCCACTCTTTCTCTGCTCTGTCAGCGATCTGTTACAAAATTATTAGGACAAATAAGTTATCTTTGAGAAGCAATAAAAATAGAGACCTGCGCCAACAGATGTCCTGCATTTGAGTTTAAGTAATCTATAATTTTATTACTATCATCATCATCATCATCATGCATCATCATCATTATCATCATCATCATCATCATCATTATCACCATCATCATCATCATGCACCATCATCATAATCAAGGCTATTATTGTTGTTATTGTTACTGTCATTATCATATTTATTTTTAAAATTATTATATTTTCATCACACAATTCCCGTAAGGTCGAGCCTTTTGTAGATCCTTAATGTAGACTTGACTTGGTTCAAATAAGGGTCAACCTCTTCCTCCAGTAGTTCTTGGCAACTACAGCAACGCGTTCGAGCTTGTGGAACAGTTCTCAATAAATATCTTTCTTGTCTCTCTGCTTCAAGGTATGAGTCAACATCAAGGGTTTTTTTATGGAAGGCAGAACAAATTGGTTGCACATTGTTTTTCAAACTGAAATAAATTAATGCTGAAATTTTAACTACATGTAGAACAAAAATAAACAAGGTTCTCTTATACTCACACTCTGATACGTGTTAGCCATCATTGCGATCAACATATTTAGCAGAAGAATGGCTACAAACGTCATGAAGTAGAAGAATAGTAACTTGGCCAGAAACGGGTATTTGGACTTCTCTAATGACAAGTACTACAAACAACAACACAACGTCAACTTTACACCAATCCAAAAGCTCTGTTGCTTCCTAACTGTACGATAATGCATTGTCGTTTGTCCATTTTTCTTTAGTTTTTAACAAGACCATCGCGGATGTTATTCTTCTTTTGAGTCCCCGATGCATGATGCCGTTGACCGGCGAAAGCTATAGGACATTTTAAAGAAACCTTTTTAACAGTAGTTTTAGGCCTCAATTGAATTTTATATTTTACACGTAAACACGTTTCTGACGGACAATATCCACAGATTATTGCATTTTATTTAGTTTGATTGTATTAATATATACGGTTAAATTTTGTGTGTCTGGTATATATCTATATATATTTATTATTCTACACGATATTGCATGTTGTAAGAGTATACCTTAACAAACCTTTAGCACAAAAAACAAAACTGATAAGGCTTACGCCGAAACACTATACTAAAATATTCATTGCACTTACATCAAATTCTCCGAATGACATCACCATTAGTGTTAAAAACGTGTACCCTTCATTCTCGTACCCTTCCAGTCCCAGGCTATTGCTTCCTTTCATCACGTGATGAAAACCTGGTCCATACACAGAGAATTTCCCGTTAGGACCTGTTCACATGCAAACGGCATATCTAGGGGATAGGGTTATATTGATAGCTAAAGCTAAATCCTTTTCCGAGCCTAGTGGCCCATAGGGCCGGCGCTTATCTCCGCTTTCCGTTGTGTTAAGCGGATGAGAGTCATTGACTCCCCCTGGACGCGACACTAATCCATTGCAGGTTAGCTCCTATGTTTAATTTCGGGGTTACATGCTTTAAAACCGGGCACGAGTAGTACGCATGCGTACGTTGAAAAAAAGTTGTCCATACCCGAGATACAATCAAGGTTAACGGTTCATACGCAGCAAGAATCCCTAACCGCCTTACAAATCGAGTTAATCCTATCCAGAGTTGTCAAATATCCAAATTTGTCATTATAATTTGTAGACATTGAAACATAACGCACAGTACTTTTAATAGATGATCTCGGGTTACGGATTCTACTAACTGCTAAGTAAAACCCAGAAAAGTAAATTATTAGTTTCATTGACAGGATTCTAGATTTTTAAAGCTTGATTCCAAGTTCCGAGATTGAAATTTCAAGACTTTGCCCTAAGCAATTTTAATCTAGCCTGATCCCATTAAACTTATAAAGAGGATTCCAGGAATCTGGTTTATAGCATCTGTCGACGTTATTCTTAATATATACCTAAAACTGAACGTAGGATTTCAGACGGAAAACACTTAATGTGTTCCAGAGCCGCGCTCTTTAATAACTTTGGAGGTAACTTCCAATAATCTGGCTTCTGGATTCATTGAACTAGTTCCAGGGTTCATTTATCTGGACTCTGGTTTCCAGAAACCTGATTCCAGATTCCAATTCGATTTTAGGGGAATACCTATAACATGGGTGAGGCAAAATTATCAGTCGTCCTTTGCGAACTAAACTTCAAAAGGATAACAACTTACCTTGCGTTAGCCCCAGCACAAAGACAATGTATATAATACCAAAACGGGACATATCTCCCACGCACATCTTATACACCATATTTACAAAGGGTCCAGTTACACCAAAACCTCTACAAAGTGGTATAAAAATAATTATACATGTAAACACCACACAAAAGGTTTTGTAAAAAAAACCCGACTGATAGAAGTAAAAGACCAGTAGTGGAAATCTATATTTTAATCATTTAATGAGCTATGAACATAGAGACTCTAACGCTTTCGTATTTCAGCTCATGCTAAACTAATTTACAGTTTAAACACATTTTGCCACTTCGAGTCTCGAAAGTGATTAGTTTGATATAAGTTTGTACCAAGGTTATAAGCAACAACCTTATGAACATTCTACGTACGAGAAAAAGCATAAAAAATCAAGTTTCAACGGGAATCCTAACGAGTGAACTCTGCGATACTGGTGCGGCATTTTGATTTTAACAAGTTGTGCTAGGAAGCCACAGCCCTTGAGAGAATGACATGTAATAATCTATGACTTAAGCTCTTATCATGAAATAATCTCTGACTAAAGCACCTTTTACCATGTAATAATCTCAGACTAAAAAGCTCTTAATTACCATGTACAGTGGAACCTCGATTTAACGAAGTCGCTGGGGACCGACCAAATTTGTTCGTTAAATCGAGGGTTCGTTAAATCG
>JAOEHV020384999.1:0-10842 GCA_025447995.2 Isaurus tuberculatus | reverse complement strand
AGCCTTCTTCTTCAACCTGAAGAAGGCTGGTTTGGCCAGCTGAAATAAAGTTTGATCTTCAAAACTGAACACGTGGTGTTGACTTTTTATTTTTATATATATTTAGTCCTCAGTTAACTGCCATCGTCAACTAGATTTTAAACCAGAAGTAAGCAGATTACAATTATTAATTGTGTGATTTCCAATTATTTATCTTCGTCCTTCGAGTGTCACTTTTGGGCTGTCTGAATGTAGTTATACACTTTTTCGTTGAAGCGAGAAATTTTCATCGGACAGAAAAACGCGGAAAAAAAACTAGGTTTCAATTTAAAAAAAATAACAGATTTAGCAAATTTTTAACCCTATAAACAGAAAACTTTTATAGATAATCAGAACATTAATTTACTTTCTAAAATGTTATATTTAAAAAAATTTTTTCTAAGTGGCTAAAAGTACTACATAATATCACGCATTGCTACGTATATTATAATTGTGATAACCAATCCAGCTAAACTCTAAAAACCATTACACCCGACTGAGCCTGTCTGTTAGCTCTGCCATGTTGATGAGGCTTAGTAAAGCCAAAACAGCTGTTCTCAGCTGCTAGCGTTCATGCTCACCATTACTGCCTCCCCCCCCCCCCGCCAATATATATTGATGGTAGATTTCAAGCGTGATGCCCGCTGACCAACATGGCCTTAGGGGCCATATTAGTGGCTGCAAGCACTATACTAGAGACTACATTAATTGTAAATACAAGTCGTGTCAGCTCTCTTTTAACATATGGTTTCACTTTGGAAGAGTTTATAAAGTATCAATATTTTATAGTTAGTATAAACAAACCTAAATCATTTTCCGAGGTTAGTGGCCCATGAGGCTGGCGTTTATCTACGGTTTCCGTAGTATTAAGCGGATGAGAGTCATTGACTCCCCCTGGACGGGACACTAATCCATCGCAGGTTAGCTCCCAGCCGAAGCTGGTACTCATTTACCGACCTCGTAAGGATGGAAAGCTGAGTAAGCTTTGGCGTTAAAGAAAGTCGCACAAATGTTCAAATTTCGGCAGAGCCGAGGAATCAAATCTGGAACCTTGGGAAGGCAAAGATGAGTTATAGTTAGTATGTTATGAGTTAATTAAAACAAAAATTTCTTCTCTTAAGTTATTTCATTTTTGACACAGAGAGACTGAAAATACGTCATATTGTCACACATGCAGGTCTCGTTGAATGGTTAGCATTTCTCTTTGCATACTGCACAACATTGTTTTTAATCTTCTTTATATAAAGATGATATATCTATTATCTATTATCGTAGCTGGTAAGTAGTTAAATTTATTATATAAATACCAATGAAACACCAAGTGAGCTTTCGCGCGAAAATATCATATCTTGTCAAACATGGTCAGAGTCAGGTTGGCGTAGTGGTCATCACTCGCGCTTCCCACCTCTACGACCCGGGATCGACTCCCGGGGTCCGCATGTGGGCGGAGATTTGTCCATCTCTATCTGAGTCCGGGTACTCCGGTTTTCCTCCCTCCTTGACGCTGTGCTCCGAAGTCACGTATGATCCGTATAGCGGCAGCCAGAGGCGCCTACATATGCTTTCGGTCCGACCTCGTTGAGCTGCCCTGCCTCTGTACTTTGAGGCAATGATTAGCGCGAGTTTTTCTTTCTTTCTTTCTTTCTTTCTTTCTTTCTTTCTTTCTTTCTTTCTTTCTTTCTTTCTTTCTTCCTTGCTTCCTTGCTTCCTTGCTTCCTTGCTTCTTTCTTTCTTTCTTTCTTTCTTTCTTTCTTTCTTTCTTTCTTTCTTTCTTTCTTTCTTTCTTTCTTTCTTCACAAGTGAAAAGATCACTGTTGCTATGGTTACATATAAAAATAGTCCCTTTCGGTGCATTTTGATATTAAAATAAAAGGATTTAGTATTTCACTGCTGTTTATGTAATAGATGAACATTACATGGCCGCTTGGAGATTCGAAATTTATCTTCTCATGTTGAAGAATACTTTCATCTCCGCTCTAGTGTTGAAGAATATTCTCTTATTATATAGACACCGATGAAATACCAGAATTTCTCCAGTGACAAAAATTTGGTATCCAGTGGAAATACCATTTTTATCTTTCACAGTATGAAGATATCATGGTTGTCATGACGACTTCAGTCTAGCCATTAGTTTAAAATCTTAATTTTTTTAAGTTTTGTTTTTAACTTTTATTTGTCTTTTATATTTTTTATTTTATTTTTTGAGTTTCATATATTTTTTATTTTTTTTATTTGTTTTATTTTTATTATTATTTTTTCATCGTTGTCCTGGTATTTCATCGGTGTCTATATAATAAACAGAATATTACATGTCCGCTTGTGGATACCAATTTAGATATCGACTTCAATACTCGAAGATAAAATTCGTATCCACGTACAGGCATGTATTATTCGCTTATGTATTTATGTTTCTGCTTTTCAAACTGAAATTATAAACAAATGAACACTGATCCCAATTAATGTCCTCAAAATGTTCAGCCTTGTGTAAATATTAGAATGTTTTTATTATATTAAAGTGTAACACACTTTAGTGGGACGACTTCAACAAATATAAAAAGTTGATCGGTTAAAAATAGAATTTTAGAGCCAAATACAGTGAGAATGACTGCAAAAACAATAAGTTGAATAACTATAAAATGAACTAACAAAAAAAGGAAATCATTTGTAAATAATCTTCTACGTTGTCTATTTCTTTGCCAGCTTTGCTTGTATACGGTTTTAGGAAAAGTTTAGATAGTATAATTGGAAGATTTTGTAATTAAAACTAAATTTCCGTCCGTTAAATTATTCTTTTTTTGGCACAAAGAGACTGCAGGCGTAGGTTTCAATGCACGGTGATTGAAAAGCACCTCTAAAACACCTTTTTCACCTAACGACGTATGTCCCTCATTGCAATCTACACAACATTATTTTTAAATCTGTTTTTAAATCTATTTTTAGTTTTCTTTTTTTATCGGCCAGAGTATGAGCTGGAAAGTAATTAAATGTATGTTTATCATTCTCGTTGTTTTATGGAAATGATAAATATAAACAAATTAATGACAATGTACATGCCCCACTCCTCAAAATGTTTAAGAACTCAAAATATAAAAACGTCTTTATAATATAGGTAATAGAATTACCTTATTGTGACAACTGTTGGCTGACCTGTTACAAATAAAATTTAAGAGCCAGATGCAATGACCATGCGAATCTTGCTTTCTGGTTGCAAAAACATTTTAAACATAAAATGAAAAAAATAGTATTCAAGCGACAGCATTTTTTTAAATCTTGCTCATGTCTATTTCTTAAAGAAACCATTTCAATTCATTGATACTCGATTAAAATTGCAATTAAATAGGTTAGGTCCCGACCACACTAATACATTTTCGTTTGAAAACGCATATTTTTTTATCCGTTTTCTCCTTCCGTCCACACTAAAACGATGAAAAACGGAGGTCGATCTTTGTCACCGAAAACGGAGGTGAAAACGCTCTCCAGAGTGGAGGTTTTTGAAAACGTAATTATGTAGACGGGGCCCTAGTTGCGTCAATAATCGACGATCTTTAAGGCCAAATGAAAAACAACTCGATCCTCTAAGGAAAAAAACGTACCTCAATTCAATTCTATAAATCGATCGTTGACAAAATGTAAGGGTAACACTACAATCCTTAATACATTTCCGGAATGATGGCGCGACCTAGAAGTGAGCACTTGAACGGATTTCGATAAGGCCGTCACTTATTATATTTTACTTAACTACGATCTGGAGCCAATATCAAGCAAATGAAATTTCACATACCTTCAAGGTTTTTCCTTTACGATCTCAAGTATTTTAATTCGGTCGCGCGATGCCAAGAGTAAGACTGATTCATTCAATTATGCCTGAAAGTGAAAGAGAATTACTGTTTTCTATTTATAGAACTAGTATTTTTTAACTAGAGCGTGTATAGATATTATATAACTGACTGTTAGTCGGGTATGAGTAGTTCTTTTTGCATAAGTATTGAAATTATTTGATTACTAACTGATCAACAGCATTGTTGACTTTTATGTTATTGAAAGTGAATCGAGGAATGAATCAATTTTGCCTATTTCAATACTCTTGTCTGCCAAATATTTATGATGAATTACTTTTAAAAATACCCACAATTGTTAAAGGTTTCTTAATTTTTGAAATTTCTAAAGAAATTTAGAAAAATTCAAACAGATATTGTTCCGTACAGTTAAAAAAATAACGACGAAAATCGTAGCAAAAAAGGGAACTCTAAACTTTTATCTAAAACCTTACTCTTCCTCGAGTTGTTTTAAAATGTTTGTTTCAAAATACAAAACGTAAGATTATTGAAAAATTGTTCAGTTTCTAATTAGCCTACAGTAACTATATTATTAACATGCTAAAACTGGTAAACAAGCTTCTATGTTATCGTTTTGTTGCTTTTGTTTCATTTTCAATTTCTTCGTATTCATTTATTTTATAGATGCTATTACAATCATCTTGACTTGACAAATCCAATTACACAGTAACTTTTGTACGAAACATTTTCGCGCGAACGTTTCTCAATTTCGTCGTTTTTAAAACCATCCAGTAAAATCTGTAGCGCACTCTGCTAGCGATTAATTTTATGTTTACGTCGAACACCATAATTTTATTCACCGAAACGGTACCCACCCAGAGATATTCGCCTTGCCTAATGACGGATCCAAAACAAACACCAAGTAGTCGAGCAGGTGACAAATAGTCTAATATTGTCTTGGAACAAAACACACTCTGACAACATTAAAAGAAATAAAGGATTTTAGACAACAGAGCCCGCCAGCCAGTGACCTGCCCTCAACTCAAGCAAAAGGACACGTGGCATGTTGTTCTCCCTTGATTGCTACTCGAAAGCTGTACATTCGTAGAACAAATGGAAAATATGATGTTTTTAAAATCTCTAATATCACTAACAACCCAGGCAATAAAATAATATTGCACCTTATTGTCAATGTTTATCTCGAAACTGTGAAAATTTTATTGTGGAATCAAATTCATGAAGCCAGTAGAAATAAACAAAGAGCTCGGTAAAGAAGAAAAGTAAAAAATTAACTCGATAAAGATCTGCAAAGTTAGATGGCTATTGAGAAATTTTCCTTTTAGCATAATATATTGACTTTGGGCTTTTGATACGAGAAAAAATTGTGACACATTTGTACAAATTTTACTCGACAATGACGGAATCTATGTAATAGCTACTTTGTAACATTAGATCATTGATCTAGAAAAATACCTCGTGTTGTGGGCTACTAAACCCGTTAGTTTGTACTTTTGCTCTGAAATTATAAGTGTGATATTCATTTGAGAGATTAAGACTTTTAAGACAAGATTTTCGAGTTTTGAACAAACAAACTACTTCAGTGGCCGAAAGAAATAGAACTCAGGTATTTATAAATCTATTATGAAGGAGCCTTAAGAACAAGAACCAACTCTTGGCTTTTGATAATAGTGTCTTGCTATAAAATCACTTTTACGTCCCTAAATTTATATCTGAATGCGTATTCTGAATTCCCGGTCTTGTTTGTTTTGTTTGTTTTTTTTGGTTCACCGATTCATTTTCAGTATTTCATATGCAAGTTTCAAGGTCTGTAAAACCAAAGGCACAACTTTCTATCATTTTGGATGGTTTCTTGATCATTTCTCTTTACACGAAACAAAAGAGAGTACATTAGCATTATGCATCAGTGATTCACTAACTTCCACAAACTCAGTTCGCCCTTCACGTGTTTAGTAGAAAGATTTCCGGTTCAACTGGGTTTTTTTGTGCTCCTGACAAACAAAGTTCTTGTTAGAGGAACTAAGCTTTTAAAATATTTTCGCAATGGGTACGAAGTTAAACTCTCTCTTTGCCTCCCATGAAAATACAAGGCTCGTTAAGTAATGGCTCTGGCGTTTTGTGCATTACATCTATTTCATAAGCAATAACTGTTTTTCCCCCTTAACCTCAAACATGCAAAAAGAAGTTTTGACACAAACGTGGCAAGAAGTGAACTCTATCACTCTTTTTTTAGATAAGATAAATTCACAATGAAAAGAATGGTAAAAAATTCAGTACGTCAGTCTAGACAACTGGTATGATAGACAATAAAATGAATAAAAGGCTGACGACTGGTAGCCATGTTTATCAAACGAAGCACAGAATAGAACTTTTATTGTAGCTATGGCAAGTTGTTGTCAAAACTCGGTTTCTTATTGAAAGCGGTCTATCTCCATAGATTTAGTGCGATGAAACAAAAGCATCTGTAGAATATTGGTGAAAGTAGTTTGCCTGTTTTGTGTGTCTCATAAAGATTAGCGTTTTTTGTTGAACATTATTTAAATATGCAAAGGTCAGTTGTGACGTTTTGATAATTGATGTGAACCGCCAATCACTGCGGGGCCCAATTGTCTTTCTCTCGTGCGAGTTCTGTACGATTGATGAACAGGAGTACGCTAGCTTCGGAAAATGGCTGCCATGTAGGCGAGAATTTTGGTCCTTGCACTGCGAAACTCCGGCAAAATTAAACTCCGACCCCACTTCTAATAACACTAATATTCCTCGGGGAATAATTTATCGCCAGATCGCAAGTTTGGGAAAAATTAACAGCGACATAAAGTTATCAGTACGAAAATTAGAATTGAGAAATTGTTGGCACAAAGGACCGCGATGGCTGAGTGAAGTTCCCACAAGCATCGATAAAAATGAGCACCGCAAAACGCAAGAAGCGAAGTTCGAGGTAAGAGTATAGAATTTGTGTCAATTTTAACTTTTCGATACGTTATTCAAAGCCAGAAGAATGTATTTCTTTAATGAGATGTGTGTTTGGACCCTCGCTGAAGCGGTACCAGGAGGCTGTTCAACACAGATTTCATGGACAGAGTTTAATCCATTGTCTGTGATTGTTGGTTATCATCTTGGGAGAGCGAAGTATTATCTCGATGGGCAATTCTATTTTCTGTGAGAGGAATCTTTTGCAAAAACGAAAGAAAACACCCGTGATTTGTTTGCAGGTCAAAGGTATTCGTTTGCTTCCAATTACCCCACCGTCCGTGAAGAGCTTTCCGGAGAGCATTTCCTAAGTGAGACTTCATAAAAACCGAAGTAAGAGCAATGAGAAAAAAATTGCGATTTCTACCTTTTAAAGAAAGTAAAAAGTTTTAAACGACTGAGCATTTAGTCAAAGGAGACCAAAACCATCTAATATAGAAGAGTTCTTATTTTGATAAACTTGAATTTCTCTCCGACCACGTTCTGAGTTTTATGTAGTAGACTGTGTTCTGCAGACAAGAAGCTCTGAAAAAATGCGTTCACTTTGCACGAAATCAACAACGTTGTACAATTCTATCATTGTCCATTTCACTATTGCTTGTCGATTTCAAAAAAGAAATGTATTTTTTCTCAGTAAAAAGAGCGACTAGATATGGCGCCATTGCACGTTAACAACGGGAGCTTTAGTGTACATGCAAATCATAGGGGTGCTTGTATAGAAATCGTCGTGTCGCTTTCAGTGACCTTTTATAGAATAAATGATCTCCTAAAGTTCTTCTACGTACCCAGAGGCTCGTTTTAAAGCAGTGATTTTGCAGGATAAGCACGAGTAAAGGCAAATTAAAGCTTCCGTGAGAGTAATGAGCCTCGGACATTCGTACATTGCGCCGGGCTCAAAAGAGACGTGTCTGGGCCGTGCTTTCCTCAAAATCTCAATTGGAATGGTTGTGTTTGAGTCGTGGACAGCGCTAAAAATTAATGCTATTCATTTTATTTGGGGCACAGTAACATTGAGATATTTGTAAAAGTGAAATCAGGAGAAAAGCGAAGTTTTTAACGCGAGAGGTAGCGTATGTCACCGTTTTCTTTTGTTATTCGTTCGATTTCGCCGCCATATTTATCATTGCAGTCGAGCGAATCGTGTTCTTGGTATTTTAACATTCCTCTGTAGTTCAAACACAACTATCTGTGCTGGCTTTTAGTTCTGGTTAAAGGCCAAATACTTGGAAGTGTAACTTTATTCTGCACAACAGTTATCTTACATATTTTAGATTCGTCGAACGCCAAGCCTATAAATTTGCAGTCGATTCACGAACATGAAGTCAAGAACTGCCTTTTTATTAGAGTTATGCGTGTTTATTCGCCATGCTCCTTGTGGTTTTTGTTTTCTCCGAGTTTTCTCTCAAACGCGACAGAGTCTCTCAAATAGAGTGGAGATGTACTTTTACGTTTTTGTGTTGACGCATTAAAATCAACCATAGTTTCTGTCGCACGATCATAAATTTAAAAGACTGTTCATGCAAATATTTCAAATGTTTTACGACAATTTACGTATGGAGACTCGTTTTACTTTATGGCGTCTGCACATGGCCTTTTTATTAAAGGATCAATTCATTTAATTCTTATGTTAATATTGCAAACTTTCTAATGGGTATGATAGAAGTTTTTGTAAGTTGCAGTTTAATCTGTTTTTTAAGGGAGAGGTGTTTCCTCCAAAAAAACACGTCCAGAACCAAAACATAACTTGCGTTCAGGTTTTTCGTATATTTCCTCTTTTGTGATTTTCACACCCCTAAATTCTAACAGACCATTCTGTAAGGGTGTCAGTCACAATTAGGAGAGTTTATTCAATTCTTGAGAATTACATTTTATTAAAAGGAAATGAAACACAGTTTATTGTACAGTAATTCCTTGCGAGTGATTCCAGCATTTCGAATTCATATTTATTAGAGTTGATTTTATTGAATGTCTCGCTCCCACACCTAATGCGGATTGTTTCTGTCGCCATTATATGCTGAAATAGAAACACAGAAACCCTACTGTGCACCAAGTAAAACATATACTTTTTTATGCTTTTCTCTGCAGCATTTTTGGCGCGCTCCCTAATAACTGTGAATGTGGCGTCAAAATTAATTTAGTACGAAACCGTTGTACGTCTCAATGTCAAAATGCCTACACTAAACACAACATTTAGAGAACGTTAAGCCTTTTTCCAACTTATACGTTTCTTGATGTAGTTGGTCTTTCGTACGGTTTTGGAAACGCTACTGTGTAATTTAAAATTAAGATGTGACATTTGCTGTTGGGACAGCCCTTTTCCATCTTGCAGTATTTGTAAATATGGCGCTCGCATGCATATCAATCGTTCACATTGTCACTCTAATAAAAAAAGAAAAAAGAAACATTCTTTTGTTTTTAACAAATAGTTTTAGCAAAAGTGCGCAAATAAAATCGTGGTTGATAAATTTAGAGCGGTTTATAAATTTTTGAAAGAGCTTTCAAGTGACTGAAGATAGTACGGATACAAACACTTAAATGCGGTAAAGATAGTTTTCAAAATGGCTGGGCGCAAGGCCAGCAGCCAAAGAAATGTTGTCAATCAGTTGAGATGTCTGATGGTTAATTAAAATGCTACCTAATGAACAATTCATTTTTTACAGTGTCGGCGAAAGAAAGATAGAAACATTTTTCAAAAAATGATTGCTTTCGATGACTTGTTATCCCCTACTCATGTAAATCCGATTTTGATATTTCGCACGCTTATTTTCAGTCCAGAAGTGAGAATCCAATACCTTAGAGAAGTAATGTAATTACGAGTTGAAAGTTATTCAATCTAGACAACGATGGAACAGAAAGACAGACTGATAAGCACTGATGATTGTAGGGACCAACTCAACCGAAATAATATATGTTTGTCTCTGCGGGTATTTTTTTTAGTCGCACTGTTGATAATCAATTCTAGTGTAAAAAAATTCAAAAAAATTGTATGTCATACCGAACTTACGACCTAGCTCGGTATTCTAGAATTAGATATAACTGAGAAACAGGACTAGATTAGAATGTCTTGCTATTTTATTTTTTATTAAACAGCACGTTATGAAAGGAATCTTACCCCCTTCCTTGTTTGTTTGCTATACAGCTATTTTCACAAACTGTGCGACTGTCTCAGTAAAGGCAATTCAGATTGGAAGTTCCTTCTATTCGGCAACCAAAAACTCTTGTATTGAGACATGAGCAATTAATATTAAATATTTGCCTTGCATTTGAAATTAAGATAATTGAAACAGTACACAACTATTGACTAAGGAAAATGTTGCGCTCAGTTATACATGTTTTTGGAGTTGCTCTTTGACTTTGAACAAGAGAACTTCTTAATTTTTTTCTGAGTATAAGGGTTCTGTGATCCGAATATAAATATGACTTTAACACACATTTCTTATCTCTTGTCTTAAAAAACCTTGATCTGTCAGAGAAAGTTTTGAAAGTTATTGTGTAATCAATTAATCACAGTAGCAATTTGAAGAAGAAGACCTTTTTAAAACAAAGACTAGAAACAATATTTTGAACTTCTGGTTGTGAGGGTTTTGTGATCTGAAAAGAAGTATGACCATTACAGACTGTTCTTATCTCTGTCCAAAAAAAGTTGATCAGTCAGAGGAGATTTGAAAGTTGATGTAAAATCTGATAAGCTCTTTGAAAAAATGGTCTTTTTAACTAAAAATAGGAACAATGTTTTGAATCTCTGTTTGTCAGGGTTTTGTGATCCAAATAGAAGTGTGACTATTACACACAATTTTTATCTCTTGCCTTAATAAATTCAGTTAATTAGAGAAGTTTTGAATGTTATTGTATAATCTGCACTATTCATGGGTTAGAAAGGGTTCAAGTTTCTCTATGGTAACAATTTTGAAAACATTGTCAAGTAAACAAGTTTAAAATGAAATCTGACGTTTCGAGCGTGAGCCCTTCGTTTCTTAGCCCTTCGAAGGGCTCACGCTCGAAACGTCAGCTTCTTCATCTTTACGGCAATGATAATTTATTATCAACATTATTTCATAGT
>JAOEHV020384888.1:0-10234 GCA_025447995.2 Isaurus tuberculatus | reverse complement strand
CTTTATTAAGTAACTAGCTCACGTGGTCACTCTTGCCGTTCACGTTTCACGTAAACGTGGTGCTAAATCTCTCTATTGAGTAACTAGCTCACGTGGTCACTCTTGCCGTTCACGTTTCACGTAAACGTGATGCTAAATCTCTCTATTAAGTAATTTGCTTACGTGGTCACTCTTGCCGCTCAAGTTTCACTTAAACGTGGTGCTAAATCTCTTTATTAAGTAACTAGCTCACGTGGTCACTCTTGCCGTTCACGTTTCACGTAAACGTGGTGCTAAATCTCTCTATTAAGTAACTAGCTCACGTGGTCACTCTTGCCGCTCACGTTTCACGTAAACGTGATGCTAAATCTCTCTATTAAGTAATTTGCTTACGTGGTCACTCTTGCCGCTCACGTTTCAAGTAAACATTGTGATACATCTCTCTATTATAATTTTATATAGAAAATAACAACGCGAATAAATTGGTACGCAATAATTTTTTTTATAAAATACGAATTTTCGTCAAGTAGTGTGCGTGTTAGTACCGTTAGGTTCTTATAATTTGAAAACGTCGTAAAACGTTGGGCCTATAAAACAATGGCTGCTGAACGTCAAAAACGCGATTTCTAGCACTGAACAGTCGTTAGCTTAGACGCTACTGAAGCCGAAACAGCTGTCCATGGCTGATAACATTCAGGGTCACCATTATTTATGGTAGATTTAAAGGGTAATGTTCGCTAATAACGCGGCCTTAGTACTGGCAGCAAGTATAAGATACTAACGCGCATGTGTTATCAATCTATACTTGTAATAGTTATTCTAGCAACATCTCACAAGCCGAACTATGATTTTAGTAAACAGTGGAGCTCGAAAGCAAAATGAATATCTGCACCAGTTATCCAACTATCCCACTTTGGCCGAACTATCCTGATTTTCAGTGAAAATCACAAATTTAATAATTTTCAAAATTATTGTGAAATCTCCCCTATGGGGCTTTTTAGGTTCACATTCTAAGTTAATACAGAGTTCAACAGTAGAGTGTCTTAGATTGTCCTTTACAACGACTCACGTATATTTCGAAAACTAAGAAAGCCCTCAGTGAAACAGACAGATTACAACACCGGGATCACTACATTGCTCTTTTCAACAAGTGTGTGGTTTTTTTTAAGTCCCCCAGGAGAGTGTCGGGAGACTGGACCTACGGTTTAACGTCCTTATCCAAGAAGACGCGAAGGTCTAACCTTTTGAAGATGTTAGAACAAAGGCAGTACCTTCTCCTAAATTATTTTAAGACCCCGAGTGTTGGTCCGGCTGGTAATCTAACCAGAGCCTCCCGCTCGATAGAATGCACCTTGCCAGCTAGGGTAACCTGGTGGCGGTATGTGTGTGATACAATCTGCAGGCGCGGATCTAGGAATTTAGAAAACGAGGGACACAAAGTTCTAGCCTATAGGCTCCATCTCCTGCACTATTCTCCACGTTAAAAAAGCCTTACTAGTTGATTTTTCACAAATCCTCAACGTTCCTAGATATATGCACAAAAAAATGAATTTTTGAAATCTGTTAACGAAGAATCAGCGAGTCCTCGTTTTTCAAAAAAAAATTTCCTCTGCTCACGAATGAAGGAACAATTGTGATCTTGATTTCATCTTTTGTGTCAATTATTATGAGTAACGCTCGGTCTGACATGACTCTAAACAACTATTTTCACTTTTTGCAGATATATAGCCTATTATAAAGGTCACTGTTCCATTAAAAGGGGGGCCACGGCCCGGCCAACCCCTCCCCTAAACCCGCGCTTGATCGGTATAAGAAACTTTCAGCTGTAAACTACTGTTCAATCAACTTTTAGTGATCTTCTACAATGCTTAATTGCAGGTATACTTCAGCAATATGAGTTTATTAGTTTCATTCTAAGAAACGTATCATAATTTTCAACTCAGCTGTACGCTTGGACTATTCAATCTGACTGATCTCTATAAAAATAGGAGTTTAAATTATAACAGATCATGTTTATAATTTTCTTGTAATTAAGACTTCCTTATCTAATACTTACACAGTTGAAGGTCAGCTGTATCTTGCATGCTTTCTAACTTAAAAAGAACTAACGGTCCAAACCTCAGTTTCCTACTCTACTTACGATGATGAACAAGCGTTTCAATCTAGAGTTCAATAAACTGTGTTTTTTAACTACTCGCAGACGGGCTGCAATAGTTTTTCTAAAAGTTATTTAAAGAGTACAAAGTGTTGTTGAACTGATAGAAATGTATTGAAGGGGTGTCTTAGTTCAGCTGTCCTTCTTTGGGCCTTGGGGGAACTCTTACTTTATATTTTGTGTTTGCGGCCGAAAAGAAAGTCACGCAAAGGAACGAACCTCGCAAGCTTTGTGGACAGATCGTACTAGCATCGCCACAGCTTAGATGTTGGGTTTGGATAATTATATCTGGACGACAAAATTAGAAAATTAGAAATAGTAAAGGCGTGAAAAGAGCTGGGACGACATGACAAAAAAAAATAATGGAGTTGTTCCAAAAAAAAATATTTTTCCGAAACTAACTGTATGTAACAATATTTTTGAAGGAGCTTGCAAACGTTGCCGTTGCAAACGGATTTCGTTCGGCAACTGTTCAACTTTGGCTTTTCACGGACCACGCAAACAATCCGGAGTGCAGTTGCATAATGCTTTTGCGTGTAATGTTGTTTTAAATGCAAACAGTGCAAGCTGTTAATTTTTTTTCCATTATACGAGACTTTTTTCCAAGGTGATTACTCAAAGAAAGAAATTGATGAGATTTATGGAATTTGAAATCATTTTAATTAGTTTTAAAGTAAGCTAGCCAATGAAATATTCTTCACTTACTGCAGTTAATCACCAGTTTTATTAACTTAACTTAGCTTTTACAGCAAAGACGAACAATATTGATTCTAGGAATGTTTTTTAACATTTATGCAACATGAATATGAAAGTAAAAGTGTTAGCTACACTTTTCTATGATTAAAAAGCTATCTTTTTTTATATAAATAAACGTGTGGCATCAGCAGGTGCATAAGATAATATGCATGAACAAAGAAAACCATTGGAAAGAGGTCCAAACAAACAAGACAAAGTTATTGAATTATTCATTATTGAAGAATAGCGAAATCAACGACATCCACTCAAATGCAAGTTACCTCAGTGCTATATTCTTAAATGGCTTTATTTTGCATGATTAATGCTAAACAATACGTAAAAACGATTTACTAAAACCATAAGGCACTGACTCCCATCAGATAATTTTCAAACCATGGAGCATCTAGCTATGAAAGACGCCGAGCCTTTATTACGCATGCGTCTGTCATCTTCATCTGGTCTTACTTCCGATAATGGCAGATGGGAAAATACAGAATATTCCTGCATGACCAACGGGAGTATAGATATCTTAGTCAAGCACAAAATTATCAGGATCAATGGAATTCCAACTCGTGTTTCGTCTGTGGTACCGGAGAATTCAAAAAACGATGTGGCTGTAGTCGTTATTCCGGGAAATCCGGGTTCTATCGGGTTCTACGATATTTTCATTTCGAAATTATTCCGGGCTAGCGGAGGAAATCTCCCCATATATGGTGTATCGCACGCAGGTACGATTTTACTGCTCTGTTTATAACTGGTGTTCAATCAACTTTTATAAATTTCTTTCACACGATATAAGATAATTATTTGGAAACACGGGAAATTTAAATGAACGCCAAAGAAAGTAAACAATTCATTCGAATGAGATGCTTTCCACTCAAACATTCTTGATTAGTTTTAGGTTGAGCTCACTGCAAGGAAGAAAAAAAATTGTCAATGTCTCAGCCCCTTCTTTTTCAATAAGCACAATCATGTAAAAAAAACATACATGTTAAGCCTTTTTGGATAGAAAACAGGATTTTCTCGAAAAATACGATAAAGAAACAAATAATGTACTACCAAACGACATAAAAAAAGTTTTTCCAGCCGGAAAGTGTGAGTTTGCGTTTGTGAAAACAAAAAAACATTCATTGTTGTCCGTTATGTGTTCTGTAAACCTGTGCATTTTATTCAGTATCTTCAATAACCCTGCTTTGTTTTCTTGTCTTTAAAAATATAATGCGGAAAATTCTTTGTAAATCATAAATTATTGATACTACGAAAAAAGAGAGAAGAAAAACAAATAATCTAAACAAAAAAATCCAGATCCTCTTTTGCAGCAAGCACAGCAAACTTTAAGTTTAAAAAAAACACATTTTTTCAAACAAAACTTGATCCGGTATATGCAAATGTGTTTTAATGTTTACTTTTTAAAACGTTAATTAAAATAATTAAAGCTCCATCGCTGTAAAAGCTTTTCAAATTTTTATATTTCTGAGAAGTGAGTTTTGCGGTAATAAAAAAGAATGAAAAAGCTTTTTTGATCGTATTCAATTATCTTTCCAAACTTCGTGTCTGTATATACTAAAATACAATAACTTTTAAAGAACTTCAAATTTTTGTACGAGGCTAAATTTTTCAAATGTTCTTAAAGGTAAAACTATAATCAAATTTTCATAAATTGCTGCATTCCAGAAACAAAATATTTGAGTTCCGGTCTACTTGAATTTCTTGATATGTCAGTTTATGCTGAATACAAAGAGTAAAAATGTTTTAGATATAACGATAAGAAATTCAAAATTGACGTCACTTCAGTTGAGCTGTGCTGCACTCAGATTCGGTAAACTTGACAAACTGTTATTGTTGTGTCCTTAATTAAAATTAGTATATACCACACAAGTGAATGGTACTTTTCACGCACGCTGATTGGCTAGCTCGGAGGACTATGGCCACATCGATGAGAATTAGTTTATCTCTTCCATCTTTATATACATTGAATATAGCAAGGCTAACAAAACGTGTTTGAATTATCGTTGAGCGAGGGCGCACTAGTTTTCAATTTTTAAAAAAATTAAAATAGGTAAAAAAGGGGAGGCGGGGGGGAGAACTGTGCACCTTGCCCCCCCCCCCCAGATAAGTAGCCCCTGAAAATATGAAGTAGTTCAGAGGTACATACATAACGAATTACACAATATTTTCTTTATGAACAAATTAACTCCCAATAATTACAGTTATATTCAAAAACGTATTAAGAATATTTCAGGGTGAAATTCTCAAAATATTTAAGAATATTAAGGCTAATCTCAAAAAATTAGATGTTCTTACAAAAATATTTTAATTTGGTAACGATAAAGTAGTTGAGGAACAATGATGCATGAGCTAATCAGTTTTGAAACAAGTGCATAATTTAATTAACAGTCATAAATGAAAATTGTGCACAAGATATTATATCGCACTAATTTTGATATACAAAAAAACATTGAAACATTGAACATCAATGACGTTGCATGACAAGTTTTCGAAAATGTGACTAATGTCTATGCTTATCGTTTCCAGGCCACTCGCGCGTCGATGTGGACGACGAAAGCTTCTGGCAGGATGAGGAATGGTACAAAAGCTCCCCAACGGCTTTCAATCTCGAAGACCAAATATTCCACAAGCTTTCATTTATTACACACCACCTTCCAGAGTATACCAGGTTAATACTGATTGGTCACTCAGTTGGTTCTTACATCATACTACAAATGTTAAAGCGATATCATGACACGGAGAGAATTCTCAAATCTTATCTTCTTTTCCCGACAATTGAGCGAGTTTCTTCCTCTCGCAGTGGAAATGTCTGGGCTTTTATATCTTATGTTTTGTTTTGGCCTTTTGTGCTGTCAACTTGGGTTTTCTCGCTGTTGCCTTCATCAGTGCAAAAGTTTTCAATTAGTTGGTTTATGTGGCTAAAACACAATGCTCATCACCCGAGCACCATTGACGCAGCTCACGCTTTTCTCACCTACACTTCTGTGAGTAATATCCTCCAAACGGGAAGAGATATCTTTTACGTTGATAATCTTGACAAGGACTGCGTTGAACAACACCTTCACAAGCTTGTGTTTTACTATGGCGCCTGCGATCCTTGGGTACCTCGGTCTTTCTACGAGGACATGAAATCAAGATTCCCGGATGGAAATATCAAGTTGTGCCAGCACAACATAAAACACGCCTTTGTTCTGGACGCGTCCGAGTGTGTTGCGCAAATGGTCTGGGACTGGATGCAAGACGAATTGTTTTCACTCTAGGGAGGCTATTTTTAAATTCCTTCGTGTCCATTTTTGGGTGATCAAGCACAGTTAGGAAAAAACGCGTAATTTAATCAATGCTAGGTTGAACTGTCTATTCATTGCGATAAGTAAAGTAGTAAGCTGACGTTTCGAGCGTTAGCGCTCCTCGTCAATGCAATAACTTGTAACTATTACGCTAAAGCTAGCTAGCTAAATCCTTTTCCGGGCCTAGTGGCCCACGAGGTTGGCGCTTATCTCCGGTTTCCATAGTGTTAAGCGGATTAAAGTCTTTGACTCCCCCTGGATGGGACACTAATCCACCGCAGGTTAGCTCCCAGTCGAAGCTGGTACTCATTTACTTACCTGGTAAGGATGAAAAGCTGAGTAAGCTTTGGCGGAAAAGAAGGTCACACAAATGTTCAAATCTCGGGAGAGCCGAGGAATTGAACGTGGCACCTTGTGGTTGGAAGGCATAGATCTTACCAACTGTGCCAACCACGTCGCCTTGTACGGCGATGATTAAAAACATCAGGAAAAAAGTGGTTATTAAATGGTTAAAAAAACGAAAAAAAAAACAGTTTTATTTAATGCCAAGTTGAAAGATAAAGTCTGATTGCCGAGAGTAGTGTAAGAAGCTTACATTGAGTAAAGCTTACTCTCTGTTAGAGTAAATACATTATTTAATTAAATCTCCATTTAGGGTGATCAGTCACTTCAACCTATAGCTGATTAGCTCACGCGGTTCACTCTAAAATATTGACCTCAACTTTGTGTCCCAAAAACGTCCCGCGCCTAAGATTTGTGGCGCAGCAAACATAGCTGTAAAATGTGCCTTTTTTGCAGTTTTATTCCAGACATCGTGCTAATTTTAGAACACTACAATAAGAACAGCAAGATAAGGGGAGATATGAATATCTAATAGTAATCAAGTTTATTAAAAGTGACGATGTGAAATAACTTTAAAAATCATATTTTTTATAGCTTTAGGGTTAATATACTTTACAATAATAAAGTTTACAATATTTTGGTTTAATGTATTGTAAACACTTATTTATTTTCACACCTTCAAGATGGAGGGCTTAGGAGAAAGAGGAGCTAATAAGAGAAAGAGAAAGAGAAAGAGAGAGGGGGGAGAGAAAAGAGGGAGCTAAGAGGAGCTAATATAAGAGAAAGAGAGAGACAGACAGACAGACAGACAGACAGAGAAAGAGAAAGAGAAAGAGAAAGAGAAAGAGAGCTTCTTGTACTACAAGAAAAGAAGGGGGCAGCTAACTCAAACTATGTGACTCGAAGAGAATACAACATGGAGACTCAAGAACTATTATACCAACTAATAACTTTGTATTTCTTTGGGGTTGTAAGCGATACTATTCAAAACCTGAAACAGATGGATCCGGTATATGATAATATGGTTCAAGGAAAGTTTGTACTTGGTGATACAAGGTGATATTTTGACGGTGTCCAATTAGAACATGACAAGAAAGAAAATGAAGTACAACAAGAGGTTGGAAATTGACAACAGAAACAAAATATATTTTTGAAACAACATATGCACTATATGTTGTAGTCCCTTCGGTTTTTTATGTAAAGTTAGTGGAGTTGAGTACCAGCTTCGGCTGGGAGCTTACCTGCGATGGATTAGTGTCCCGGTCCAGGGTAAGTCAATGACTCTCATCCGCTTAACACTACGGAAACCGGAGATAAGTGCCGACCCCATGGGCCAATAGCTATAGGCTCGGAAAAGGATTTAGCTTTAGCTAGTGGAGTTGGGACGTTTATTAGCTATATAGATTTAAAATGGAATGTATGGGAGGGGAGGAAGGGGGTAAGATCTTCTGGCTTTTTCGCATTCTTAAACATAGAACTTTCAATTGCATTTACAACTCTTCGAATTTTAGAACCTTGCCTCTAATTCCAACATTTGTGCGATGTAAATTCGGTGCTTATCGCATTTGATCCGAGCAAACAAACTGAGAATAAATGAGATTTTGTGCGCTGGAAGTGACAAGATGAGAAATACCCCTCGTGCGTCCAGCCATAAAGAAGATTTGGGAGAGTGCGAAAAAGACGCCTCTGCCCGTTCTCTTTTATGGTTGGCCGAGTGCAGACTTTACTCGACTCATTCTCCTTTTTTGTGACCGCGCTTCCAAGTTATGGCCACCGCAAAGTGAGGCTTGTCATATAGTCTAGGATTGAACTAGCGAGATCAGCGACCAACAGAATGCAAAACTAGTATGCAAGCTACTAGATCATGGAATCAACTGAGGTGAAAACACAAAAACACTCACGGTTTTTATGATTAAAACGCTGACCTCACTTAATAACAGGCTGGAATGAAAAAGATAAATGATCGAGTTAACATAGCTCTTTGATTTTAGTCATGTTATAATAAATGTTTTTGGTGGACGAACACCGTTTGAAGTACAGGTTCTAGTGAAATAACTTTTTAAAATGACGAAACTGAAGAGGAAGAAGAAGAAGAAGAAGAAGAAGAAGAAGAAGAAGAGGAAGAAGAAGAAGAAGAAGAAGAAGAAGAAGAAGAGGAAGAAGAAGAAGAAGAAGAAGAAGAAGAAGAAGAAGAAGAAGAAGAAGAAGAAGAAGAAGAAGAAGAAGAAGAAGAAAAAGAAGAAGAAGAAGAAAAAGAAGAAGAAGAAGAAGAAGAAGAAGAAGAAGAAGAAGAAGAAAGATAAGAACGAGAACATGAACATGAACATGAACGAGAATATGAACAAGAAGGCGACGAGAAAAAAAAATGAAGTTTGATTTAAATTTTTTTTTCTTTTCCAACTTAACTAAAGCATACCAGAGAGAAAACGAAACAAGCAATGAAAATTATTGAAAATTACAACTGAAAAAACCTTTGCCTATATAGTAGCGAGAAAACTTTAGGAGAAAAATAACTTTTTCGCACAGTGTGTTAGCATGTACAGCTTGATATGCTCTGTTTTTCAAGGAAATTGGAAGACGATCAAAGCAATTATGTTTTAGTTGTTTTTCTCGTTTGGGGAAACCTCACATGAAACACAGGTCAAAACAACTATGACGTAGATTCCTTGCTTTTACATAGTAACATGCAAAAATTTTCTCGATCAAAACAACTTTATTACTAACCATTGTTATCTAAACGTTTTCTAAATATATAAATTATCTTTTTAAACTTGATCAAGTTTTTAGATTGAAAGCAGCCTTTCCTTTCATACAATAACTAGTTTCAATTAAATTGTTTTTCACACTGCATTAAAAAAAACTCACAGAAATGACTTTGGGTGTGTCTCATTCTGTCGGAAATGCTAAAAATTAGACTTGCTAATTACATCAGAAATCATAAACAAGCTAAATTCAGTTGCAGTTAAACGTTGAACTAAATATAATAGAACGCTAGAAATGAATTTATTTCAAAACTGAATGTGAATTCAAGGAACGAACACGAAATTTTTTACTAGAGCCTTTCCTTATAACTATAGTAAAAACCTCGTTCGTGATTTGTTTAAAAAAACAAATTTAATAGCGCGTGTCGAAAGGGGAGCAGAGAGCACATTAGCACTGTTGGTCAAAAAATCAGGTAGGTCTGAATAGAACGATCCATTGTTAATAGCTTTACGTTTCGAACGAACATTCTTTTTTTCTTACAACTTCCATTTGAAAAGACTCAATACCTTCAAACTTTATAGCGGTCTATCACGCGTTTTAGAAACATGGTTATAAAAACGTTTATGTCTCCTTTGCCGGGACGGCTTGAACTCGTAATAGGACTAAAAATATGAACAAGAAAAAAAATATAATACTATATCACTGTATTAAGAAAAATCATTATAAAAAGATAAGGCAAGGGAATTTATAAAATAAGATCAGAAAAAATAATTCAATTTTAGTACAACGTAATTTAAGTTTAAAATGTCCCAGAGTTTTTTCCGGACTCTCCGGTTTTCCTCCCTCCTTAGAATCGACTTTCACGCCAAAATCTGTACCTTCAACCGCTTAAACATTACCCTCTTGCTAGGGAGATTGCGCAATCGTTGCCTGCGTATAAAGAAGTTAAATAAAGTATTTATTTATTTATTTATTTAATTATTTCTTTCTTTCTTTCTTTCTTTCTTTCTTTCTTTCTTTCTTT
>JAOEHV020384779.1:0-10844 GCA_025447995.2 Isaurus tuberculatus | reverse complement strand
CCCTAGGAAGCTCGCGCCTTCGGCGCTCGTGCTGGTGCCCCCCCCAATAAAGAAATGGCTCCGCGGTCCCTGTTTGAGGAAGTCTGCTTTTTAGTTAAGGATACGTCTGCACTGTTTGAAGACTTGCTGGATCAGCATCGAATGACGACTGGTACAAGACACCATATCTTTCCCCGAGATTTCTGTACCTTCTACTACAATCAGCCATCTGTAGAAACATAAAACTCTTCAACAAGATAGTAACGAGACGCCAATAAAATAATAATAACAATACTTTAATACACAACTTAAATTTTTATTTTCTTTTGAAAAAAAAAAAGAACTACTTTATTTAAAATCTTTATAATTTTCTCGATCTCAAGAGACTCGACCTGCCTCTTTATACACTTCACTGGTATGAGCAGAGGGATATATGTTCTTTATTAAAATTAAAAAGCTAATAAAATTGTAACAAATTATACAAAGCGTTTGAGAGGGAACGGTTGCCCTTTGAATGGTTTGTCTTCGTTATCATGCACTTAAGCGTATTGACACAAAGTAACACACCTCGAGTGCACTAGCGAAGTATGATAACACCTGAATTAGTTAAACTTTGATTACAGATTTCAAGAGCTCCTTCTACCAGTCCCATCACATCTTCCGTATTAGAGATATCAGCTAGACGATGGGTAGCATTTTAAAAAATATATCTCAGACGCAAGCCTTCTTAATAACCTTTATCCTTAAAGCCTGTTCACTTGAAATGGTAAAAGGACTGGCGTACTTCACAGGGCAAATTCCCGTGCTTTTAGTGATAGCTTTGTCGCAGCTGCCACGCTTTGCCCATTAGTTCTTATTATTGTATATGTCTTCTTTATTAATCTGTGTTTATTTTATATTATTTACTTCTTCGATGTTCAAGTCAGCATTTGTCCCAACAAATCCATTGTATTTCATTTCAAATCCGAAACAACAAAAATATAAAAAAAGTGAAAAACTATAGAAAAACAAAAGAAGCTAGATAAATAGATATTTTTATTAAAAATGTCAACATTGCAGTCCGAAGACTGAATTGCGTCAACTTACAATATGTAATTAAAAACATTGTCATTTCGGCGTATTCCTTTAGTAGCCAATTAGGGACCCCGTCGGGTCCGCATGCTTTCCTAGGGTTGAGGCTCTTCAGGGCAGAAAGTGTAGCAGACTCAGACACGATCAGCGGTATCACCACTTCGCCGGAAGATGGTAAAGACCCAAGGCTCTTATAGGACTTCATTGGGTCCAGAAACGCCGAGTTGATCAAACTAGCGATGGCACATTCGTTAAGATTATCATACCCCTCAACCTGCAGATGACTAGGAGGGTGTCAGAGCCTGATGCTGGAACCATGCCGGCAATGCGCTTGACTGCACCCCACCAATCGCGTGGCTTGGCTTGTTTAAGATGGTTAATAACGTTGCGTAATAACGACTAAGTAGGGTTTTACGTTGACGGTTAACGGTGTTACGCAGGTGTTTGATGCGTTCGGTTTCTCCGTTATGAAATGCTTGTTGGCGTAGATGGATGAGGCTTTTGAATTCAGGTGTCACCCAAGGGGGGCCATTTACGTGAATTTTAAATTACTTGATAGGAGTGATTGTATTTAAACCAATGTTGATGATATCTACTAGCAGCTGCAACTTATTAACACGATCCAGTATTGTCCACTACCAATCGATAGCACACAGGAAGCGGCCAAGCTCTAACTTTCGGTGTCACGCCGTGAAATCAGTTTCCTAATAGGCCAATTGCGTTTGTTTTTCTCTTTAGGGTGCACAATGACCACGTCGTGATCGGAGAGGCCAAACGGAGGTAATGTAGTTACAGAGTCCTTAATCATAAAGCTGATGTGGGTTTGTAAGTACAAGGTCTAAAGTCCGGTCGCCTCGGGTTGGTTTTTTGACAAGTTGCTTTAGTCTAAATTGGGTGGTAAGGCGTTGAATGTTTAATCTGTTAAAGTCGCCACATAATAGAAAACCGCATCCAAGATATCTACCTTCAATTTGCGTTAACGCGGAGGTTAGGTGTTCGAGCATGGCATTATCGTCAACAGGTTTAGGATGATAAACGGTGCCAGCGATAATACAAGGAGTCCCGCGCGGTAGTCGGAAAGGGCGAAGCCAAGTTCCCATCGAAGTTTGGGTCCTGCAAGTGATCTAATTTCTTAAATTTGATTGTGTTCTTAATATACAAATCGATGCCGCCATGCATACCGTTTGATCGATTTCGCGCTATAAAGTGATAACCATTAATAAATAAGTGACTGTCGCTGATGGCCTCTCTCAGCCAAGTCTCACTGAAGAATGCCAGGTCAGGCTTGATATCCAATACAACGCATCGCACTTCGTCCATTTTAGGAGCGATCGACATCTTTGGGATCTTTAGGTTTTTGCTGCTGAGTCAGGTCGACAAGATAGGAGTTCATACATCTATGCAATGGATGTAAAATGCAATAATTGAGCAAAAACTTGTAAAAAATAGAAGAAAATGCGGAAAATTGCGGAGCGTCGAAAAGTGCTCCCGAACAAGCGCTCAGTCTCACGCTTTATGTCTCAGTCAATAACTACACCTATCCACCAGATCTAAACTGTGAGTACTACACGGTTCTCAACCAATGAAAGCACTGATAACAAAGTAGTTACAACTTAATACCGTTTAACTCATGCTTGCACATTTATTAGGGCTTAGGGACAAATGTTCTCCTAACCTGGGAAGCGAAATGACTCAAGCTGTAGACATCCTGTCCTGTTGCCATAGCAAGAGCTGTAGCAATAGCAGGCGGCGGACAAGATTTCATGCTGGCACAAGCAGCAAGCAGCTGGTTGTGGGCTTGAAGCATGTCCGTCCTCAGCCTCGCATAGGTGCGTTGAAAACTCAGCTGATGGATCGATGTCACTGCAGCCTAGGAGAAAATTTTTAAAAAATTTTGCTGTTATGGCTCTAACGAAAGATTGACCCATGTCAGCTTCTTACACCACTTACGGCGATAATCAAGCACTTTACCAGAAATTAACTCACGTTTTCAACAATTTTAAACTACGTTCAATAGATTTGTAGTAGAAACAATAAAAAAACAAGGAACCGAACTATAACACATTTTTAGAGCTGAAGAACGAACTAATGCTCAGATTAACGACGTTTAAATAAAGCAAACTACTGTGTTTCGGGGTTTTGACCTCCTTACAAGAACTTCAAAAGTCTAAGGATTAAAAATTTGTGACTGAAGATATTAATATTATAATAACAATATAATAATATTACTAAAAAAGTTATCATAATAATAATACTATTTTTGAGAACTTGGAGGTACAACGAACGTTCAGTTTGGTATCATATTAGACGGCAAAAGGAAGTGTAAATTTGAATCTTAATCGCAGCTTATTTCTGTTTACACTGAACTTTGTTACTCAAAAATCAAAGTGAAAATAGGAAAAAATATCACCTTTTATTTAAAAAAATATATTGTGTCTCTTAAGAGTTATCTCACCTTAAGTGCAATAAGCCCTTTGTGGTACTTGCTACAAGCTTCTGATATCTGCTGCACGAGTTCCACGTGAGTAGTGCATGGTTTGGTAATGGTGGCCTCTGCTTCACAGAAGCTATGTAATGCACCCAACCAGAAGTAAAAATGTTCTGACGCTAGCTAGAAAAGAAAAAGTGGGTATTTTATCAAGGTTTTCCACTTGATTCCTTTTCCCTTTTCTCTTTAGCTTCAGCTTGTAACCATAGTAATTAATCGCAAAAAATAACAAACAAAAGAACACTGTTAGGAAACCTCTTTTTACTCACCTCAAACTGACACTTAGAGAATTAAAGAATTTGTTTTTGACAATAATAATCACTTAAACACAAATAGGTTTCAGTAATCATTAATGTTTTACAGGAAAAGGTGATTAGCCTAATACCAAACCCAATGGGATGACTGATCTTGGTCTGGCCTCTACCCATTCACCAATACGGCAAGGTTGAAACTACCAGGGATCAAGGATCCCAGCCGGCATAGCTCTAAGGGTCATTGAGACGCGCAAACCCTGTCACCACTATAAGGTGTCAGCCACGACAGGGGCTTTGAGGCCTTATGTGCCACATGGCATGAAGAAGACAGGTAACAGGTAAAGGTAAACACAAATATCTTTGTCTTTCTCACTAAAGATAAAAATAGGTGCAAGCAGATATTATATTTTTGTTATATGACTTGGTTAAAAGTAGTGATGATGATGACGATGGCAATGCTGCTATAATAATGATGTCTTTATTGAAATCCACGATCAAAAAAATATCGTGGCTCACAATCAAAAAAGATTTCTTCACATAAAACAAAAATTACAAGATTAAATTATATCTAAAAATGCATCTATTAACAAAGCTGTTCTTAAAAACGTTTGGCAGCCACCTTTGGCCAATGAGCACCGGTGTTCTTAGTCTAAAAGAGCTGATGGTGATGACCAAGATGACTATGATGGTGGTGGCGATGACAACACTAATACCGCTGATGGTGTTGATGCTGGTGTTGTAGTACTGTTGATGATGATGCTGGTATGGCGTGGTGATGATGATGCTGGTATGGCGTGGTGATGATGATTCTGGTATGGCGTGGTGATGATGATGCTGGTATGGGGTGGTGATGATGATGATGATGCTGGTATGTCGTGGTGATGATGATGCTGGTATGGCGTGGTGATGATGATGCTGGTATGGCATGGTGATGATGATGCTGGTATGGCGTGGTGATAATGCTGGTATGGCGTGGTGATGATGATGATGATGCTGGTATGGGGTGGTGATGATGATGACGCTGGTATGGCATGGTGATGATAATAATAGAGAGTTTAAGCAACAAGCGTTCGTTCACAACGGAGGACGACCGGAAATAAGATGTTACGAAAACCCGTGTACTGCGCATGTCATTACGGTCGTGAATATTGTCACTGAGGCCTCCAAGCCGCTTTTGCCGGACGTCCGTGTAGATTTAGCACGGCGGAAAGTGTTTTACGTCAAAGTATGGCTTGCGACAATGAACAAGGGTCCGAGAAATCTTCGTAAGTAAAATATTTTTAACATTTGATTGAATCGTATATCGCTTGCTTAACATAATTTTCGAAACAAGTGTAAAATGTATGTATATCAGTTTCGAAAAACTTGGGAAAAACTTGCTTAACCAAAACATTGCAAATTTTACGAGCATTGCGAAGTTAGTATAAACTTCGAAAAACTTTAAAAAAAGTTCGCTTCTAATAATTGTTACAACCTTTGAGATACTCGTGTCATTAGTTAAGTTTTGAAAAAGCTCGTTTAAACTAATATTTGAATCAATTGCCGAATGGGACAACTTTTAAAGTCGGTTAACATTTGAAAAACTTGAGAGAAGCTCGCAAAAGGTAAGTTTCACAACAATTGCGAAAATTGTAAAGTTAGTAGTCATGAAAAGTCGTTTAAACTAATCATCACAACTTTTAAAAGATTTTGAGTTAACTTAAATTTAGAAAACTGTGGGAAAAGCTCGCTGAATATAATATTCGACAAATTTGCGAAGTTTAGCAGTTAACTAAATAAACTTGGCAAAAACTTACTTAACCTAATCCTCGTAACCATTTCGATTACTGTGATGTTAGTAAACATTCGAGGACGGTTCTTCCAAATGTTGGTATCAAGTCACTGTAGCGACACAAGTAGGACATTCGTCTCGGGAGCAGGCAAAGCCAAAGGCCTTAAGTTTGTTCGCGACGCTTCTCTGAAAATGAATATTTTTCTGGCAGTCATAGGGCTTCCGCCAACAGCGGGATGTCTTTCTTTGCGAAGCGAAAATCTGACCAGCATTCTAGTTCAGGAATTTCGTAAGTTCGAATCTATGATGTAATCTGTTGCGAAAATCCGGGTTCTTCGAGTTGCTTTCATTTAACAAAAAAAGTAATTTTTCATTATTTATTATTTGCAAGTCACGACTTAACAAAAGTTTCTTGCTTCCTTGAACAATGACATTTGGGGTTGTTGTTTAGATAATATGATGTATAGCAGCTACAGAAGTTACCTCAACTGCAGTTGTTACAAAACTTTGCCAGAGGTTTGTTTACAGTTGGTCTATTTAAACCATTTTTCGCGCCCTTTTCGTGTGTACGTCCGTCGTAACGTTACGCACATAGCTTAAGCCAAAAACGCCGTTCTCGATCCAGTCCACTCTTGGTCGTGAAGATACGCTCTGGTGATTTTAAAAGCTATCTAATTATGTTGCTAAAAGAGGTAATTTCTTAAGCATCGGGAACAGTTTGAACAGCTTAGAAACTTCGCAACCTCAAAAGATAACTTTCTCGGATTTTCCTTGAGATTGTAATTTTTACTGAGAGTTATCCAAATATAAGTAAATATATAAAAAAACATCGCAAGTGATTCTAACCTTGGTGGTTAAGTTCTGAAATATTGATGAAGCAACATCATGAAAACCCTAGAAAGAAAAGTTATGTAGTTATTATCAAGTTTGATGTAGAATAATATCAACCAAGAGCAAAGGAAAACGGAAATATTAAATGGAATAATGACTGGAAGTTAAATAAGTTTACAGAAATGTATTTTATAGTTTTTATTAAAGGCTTTGTTAAAAAAAAAAACTGTCTAAGAACTAAAGTAACACAGACATTAAAAAGTTTAAAAACGTCTCTTTTTTCCCATCAAAGTTTTCTTTTATGAAGAACCCAAAAGCTGCAGTGATAGCATATTCGAGACATTTTCGACAAAAACATCAGTTCAGACATTATTTTCCTGTTTATTTTAAAATAGGCAAAACAAAATCTCAATTTAACTTTTGTTTTATTTCTGCAAATTTGTTTTTTGGTTGTATCGAAAGCCAAATATTGAAAAGTCAAGCCTAAATGTGGTTAAAACACGATACATCAAGTACTGCTACATTCGTTGACACAAACAGTTTGGGCACTTTTTTCATCGCGTTTTACCTGAGAATTCCAATTGTATCTATGGTAATTTATTCTCTCTTCCTCTTTATCTTTGTTTGCCTTTCTCACTTTTCACTTTCTGCTCTCCATATTCGATCCGAGTAAATTAAATCTTCCAATATACAACTTTTATTTTCTCAGTTGCTCTGTCAATAATGGGCTAACACTCGAAACGTCAGCTTCGTACACTGCGTACGGGGATGATGAAACATTTAACCTAGAGTAAAATTACATCATGAGTTTTACCTGTCTCATAGCTTGTCTTCCAATACGAAAGATGGTCCAGTATCGTGAAGGGGAAGTCAACAGTTTTGTTTGTGTTAGCACCAATTCTTTGACATCAAATTTATTTTCGGATGTTCCTTTTACACTTTCTGTTCCTTGGTTTGACTGAAACACGAGCGTTGCCGAGGCAACCTGACAAAAATTTCAAAATTACAAGAACACAGATGAAAAAAGGTACACCAGTATTTAAAAAAAATAAATATAAGTTCCTTGACTGATATATACATATATATATATATAAAAAGTTAGAACATCAAAAAGATCCAGTTTAATGTTAATGAGTATTCACGTGTTTTGAGTACGACCTTACGGCTGTCAAGCAGTTGATTGATTAAATTACATGAGCTGCACTTCAATGTATCTCTGAAGATAAATGCAGTGACATTCAAAACATATCTGGATTGAAATTGTTAAATAGCGTGTTGTTCATTAGGATTCTCATATTTTATCACAATTTAAAGTAAGCTCGATTTTAATTGTTAATTATAAATCGTTCTCAAATTATGTGTAACGTGAAGTCAATTTACTCACAACAATATTGTTTAAGACACAATCTTCAATCACACTCATGCGATGACAAAGCTGTGACACTACACTGCAAAACTGTTGCTCAACTGCCACTTTTTGAAACTCAAGCACGCCAGGTATTTGTGTTGCTATAGTAATCAAAGCATGGCAGACCTCGAGAGCTATGATACCTGTAGAAGTATGATGCGCAAAGGTGAGTTTACCGATTTTTGACTAAAATCTGATAAAATATTTTCAATATCGTTTTAAGCAGAGTTTTGATTACTTAAACGGGGTGCATCGCAACGATTTATAATATTAATACCAATGAAATAACAATTGACTTTTCGCATGAAAATATGGTATTTTCACACGTGAAGTTAACAGGTTATCTTCACAATCGAAAAGCTCACTGTTGCTATGGCTACATATAAAAATTGCGCTTTTCGATGCAAAAATATTAAAACAAAATGATAAGTTAGTATTTCATTGACGTACGTATAATAAATATAATATTACATGGCCGCTCGGAGATACGAAATGCCTCTTCTCTTTTTCAACATTCGAAGTATCTCCCGCGCGGCCGTGTAATATCCTCTACTTCCGCAAATAATCTGGGGAATATGAAAGTTGTCAGTTCGGTACATTTTTATTATAAAAAGGTTGCTGCAATCTTTGACTATCACTTTCTTATAAATTTTTGCATTACTACAAAAACAAATGATGATGATGACAAACATTTTTATAAATTGCTTATTCTTATTTAAGCTCTAAGCGCTTTACAACAAATACAGGGATCAAACAGTAGAGGAGATTAGACACTCCACTAGAGTGGTCCTGTCCATCTACGCCTTTATTGAAATGAACAGACCACAACACCGGGATCATTGTGTGTGGATTATTTTATGTCCCCCCAGAAGAGAAAAGACGCGACCGTCTAACCATTTGCAGATGTTAGAACAAAGGCAGCACCTTCTCCTCAATCATTTAAGGTCCTGAGTGTTGGCGGAACCGAACCCTTACCTTATCACAAGCTATTTAACCCCATAATCTCTTCCTAATCTTTTTTAAAGTCGCTGTGCTCGCTTGTTTATAAACAAATATAAAGGAAATACTGTTGATCCATAAAAAAAAGAGTAAAAATACATTTCATCAACATCTTTAAACGAGTTTCTTCTAGACAGTAAAAGGGTGAGTAAATGGTAAGTAATCTAACAAGCTAAGGTTATGGAACTGAGCTTTATGCACAAGTATGTATTGTATTCTTTAGAAACATGCACACTTTGCATGATTTGTTCTAGTCAACTCTGATCTACCATTAAAGGATTATGGGTAGGAGGCATCGTTCATCTAACTTCGTAACAGTCATTTAAAGCCAATTTATGGAAGAAGTTAATTTCCTAGCGTTGCCTCTCCCGCAGTCCAGTTACATTTTAAGTGTCACAAAACTAATATGAAACGGAAAAATTTTCCAACCCTACCTACCAAGGTAAGTATTTTTGTTTAACTACCTGCAGTTGATGGCAAGAAACTTGTAAGACTGCTGACCAAACTGACAGCTGATTGAGGATAACTATCAACGAGGTAATTCATTGATGACAAACAAATCTGCAAAAAAACATTCAGACATTATTTAACATCCTGTACTTCAAATAACAGAAATAATTAACAATTATTCCAAGAGCGCACGTTGGATTTGAGATGGTAAATAGCCCAAGAGGCGCGTAGCGCCGAGTTGTCTATAATTTGTATAAATTATCTCATATCCAACAAGCGCGAACGGAATAATTGTTTTATTAAATTTCTTGAGCTTTCTGAACTCTTCGATACTTAAAAATAACAGCTAAATTTTATTCACAACCTATTATTCGGCTTTGCAAACAACACTGTCAGTTTCAATATATGGTCAACTCCGATTATGAGCTGATAACCGAGATTGAGTGAACCAATCACAACGCGCGAAACGCAATATTCGAGGTTGAAAATTTAATAACATTTATTTTCAAGATGAAGCTCCACAGCAAATCAAACAGGTACTTTACACTTGAAAAAATACAAGTTTAAAGTCTAAAATATACCATGAAAAGTCTTTCCAAAATGTTCAGTCGTCACCAATGAAAAACTAAAATAAGTTTCTACAATTATCGACCACTAAAACTGACCTTAAGAGGCTGAACTTGTTCATTGACACAGCATAAAACTGCTGTTGTTTGTAACGACGATGCTGCCTCTTTACACTGTAACACATTCTCACGGTCTTGAATGGTAAAACAATTCAACATCAGTCAAACATCAAAAGAAAAAAGTACTTCCTAACAATAGCTCAAGATAATAAGTTTAATGACGTTTTAACGCTTGAAACATAAAGTCCTTTACTGATTTCTCCCTGGTTTTGAAAGTCATTATTATCAATTTTATTACTATCTTTACCAAATACCAAGCACGATATTTTGATTAGTTTAAAAGAACAGAAATAAACTTCTCTCAATCAAAGAGGATCTTTATGCTTGGTAACAAGTTTCATCCGAACTAGCAACACCTTCAGGCATGATTCGAATAGCATTGCTTGTGTAATCTTTCTTGAAAATTTCCAACACTGACGGTGATGTCTAAATAGTTTCAAACAGTTTAAGAATGTTATTCCTTTCATGGTAACAAGGTAGAATTTCTCGTTAGCAACTGACAAATGTAAAGTTTATGAATTTACTTATTTGGTTACTTGTTGGTATTCAAGTTCGAGGGCCGGATACGATTACATATTGAGCTTTTGTGACAGTATATAGAGAAGTTTGTCGAGTTTGGAATGTCCCTTATGAAGCATTTGTGCCCTTGTTCTCTCCAGAGGATCCGAAATGCGGAATAGAAGTAAAATTTCAAATCCATAAAACACAAGACAGAACAAGATAAGAACATATACCGTAGTAATGTAAATTTAGGTGTCCAAATCGGGTATTGAGGCAATGGAATATCTTATGCTTTAAAAAGTCAATTCTCCATATATACAATTAAAAAATATTAAAAACAAGGTAAAAAATTTTAAAAAAGGTTAAAACGTTTTCGATCAACTCGATCATCTCCAGTGAAGATGAT
>JAOEHV020384669.1:0-10844 GCA_025447995.2 Isaurus tuberculatus | reverse complement strand
CAAGTACCTTATCATTCTATCAAGTACCCTATCATTCTACCAAGTGCCCTATCATTCTACGAAGTACCCTATCATTCTACCAAGTGCCCTATCATTCTACCAAGTACCCTATCATTCTACCAAGTACCCTATCATTCTACCAAGTGCCCTATCATTCTACCAAGTACCCTATCATTCTATCTAGTGCTCTATCATTCTACGAAGTCCCCTATCATTCTATCAAGTACCCTATCATTCTATCTAGTGCTCTATCATTCTGCCAAGTACCTTATCATTCTACCAAGTGCCCTATCATTCTATCAAGTACCCTATCATTCTATCAAGTACCCTATCATTCTATCAAGTACCTTATCAATTTATCAAGTACCTTATCATTCTACCAAGTACTGTACCTTATCATTCTATCAAGTGCCCTATCATTCTACCAAGTACCTTATCATTCTATCAAGTGCCTTATCATTCTATCAAGTGCCCTATCATTCTACCAAGTACCTTATCATTCTATCAAGTGCCTTATCATTCTATGAAGTGCCCTATCATTCTATCAAGTACCCTATCATTCTATCTAGTGCTCTATCATTCTACGAAGTCCCCTATCATTCTATCAAGTACCCTATCATTCTATCTAGTGCTCTATCATTCTGCCAAGTACCCTATCATTCTACCAAGTGCTCTATCATTCTACCCAGCACCCTATCATTTTACTCACCATCCTATCATTTTACCCAGTATCCTAGCAATTTAACCAGCATCCTAGCATTTTACCAATCACCCTAGCAATTTAACCAGCATCCTAGCATTTTACCGATCACCCTATCATGTTACCCTGTGCCCTTTCATTCTACCATAGAAGTGCCCTATAATTTTCCAAAGTGCCCTTTCATTTTCTTCAATTTGTACCCTACAATTTTACCCAGCCCCTATTAGTTTTCTTTTTATAAGCATACCAGCTTTCTGTGATTAACTGTAAAATTGTACATTGTAATAAAAATGTTAAATATAAAAAGCTCTGACAGTGATACCTCAACCCTAACAACATGGCATTACACCCCCTCAGCCAGTAGGATATTCCCTACTTATTTCATTTACAAAAAAAAAATTCTACAGGACCTAAAGGACCTCCTGGGCCACAAGGAGCACAGGGTGAAAAGGGTCCTCAGGGTGATATTGGACCACAGGGTCCTCAGGGACCAGAAGGGCCTCAAGGACCCCAAGGACCTCAAGGAGAAAAGGGTCCAAAGGGTGAGCAAGGTCCAGAAGGCCAATCAGGAACCCCAGGTGCAACTGGGGCTCCAGGACCAGAAGGCCCTACAGGGCCAGCAGGACCACAAGGGCCAGCAGGACCACAAGGACCAGCAGGACCACAAGGACCAACAGGGCCAGCCCATCCTGGAAAAGGCCAATAAAAATGGGCTTAGGTAATGACAATTTTAAAGAACATTTAGATGACATTTTAACTAGTATGGTTAAAAGCTGACTTTTGATACAAATTATTTTAAATTTTTACAGAAAATTAATTTGGAAATTGTCATCTGCATATCACAAAAACACATCAATACTTTCAAATATACGAAAAGTCTTTTTAATCTCAACATGTTTCGGCATATTGTGATATATATACATGAGATTAAAAAGCTTTTTCGTATATTTGAAAGTATTTTTATCATTTGTGCTTCTACGATCATATAAAAACACATCAGCCATGACAAAATTTGTTACTTTTTGTTTTCAAATAATCATTGATGTGTATGATTAAATAACATTGACCACTCTGTTTGGCAAATTTCAGCTTTAAAAACTATTAAAATTGTAAAACAAGTTTGGAACTGTATAAAAATATAAAACATCTAAACTTAAATGTTAAACTAAACATTTCCTTTGAAAATGACCATCAACATTTCAAAAAGATAGACAATAAGCCATCAAAGCCTGATGGTTTCTTTTACTTAATGTTTTAAAACTTATAATTTTTATATTCAGCTTTAAACTTGTTTTAGTTTAACTTCAAGTTTTTAGGATGATATTTTTTCATAACAATTGCCATTTTTTATCGTTTTTTTCAAGCTAGGTAACACGTAAGTTTTTGAAATGCTGTTTTTAGTTAGTATTTTTTTGTACTTAATTAGATAGTTAACCCTTCCAGCCCTAAACACATGTGATGTGTTGCTAAGTTCGCTTAACCTGGCTCCATACTTTCCTTTTAAACAAGTTGGGAGAAATATGTAATTCATCTTGGAGAGACTGCTGTTTGCGATCAGCTCCTTATTTCTCCTAACAAAACAACTGATTTAGTATTGATATTGTAAGGAGAAGATCTATAGATTCTGATAAATTGGCTTGGGCTGAAAGGGTTAAAGATGGTCTTTGAAGGGTTTACTGCTGATCAAATTTGAATACCAGAAGTTGGCCATACTTTCTTGTTTTCCTTTTTTATTAACTTTTTCATGACAAAAACACTACTCAATTGTGTGTGCTTAAATTCAACCACAATGAACAAATCATTGCAATGAAACGAGTTAAATCAACATGATTAAACAGTGTAAGCTTACAACAGTAGACATAAATGAAAAAATGTTAAAACTCTGCCGAAACAGTTGAAGAACAACAAAATCAGAACATTCCAATATTTAATATGGCTGACCATTCAAATTTAGTTAGCTTTAATTCCTTCTTGTGTCCGGATTAATTTGACTTGATTCTGGTACTTACTCTGTGTTGATGACTCAGATAATGGAACCAATGAAGTGAAAGCGTTTTTAAGTCTGTGTCTTCACCTTAAGTGATAGCATGGGCGGGTGTAATTTGGAGAATGTAGAACGCAACTACAGTATACTGGGTCAGCGGAAAAACGTGCATTGTGGACTTTCCTGTAATCGTGGCCATAATAACTTTCCATTCAAGCACTTTGAGTAATTTTAGGGTAAGGGTTTAGGTTAGGGTACTTCCGCTGACCTAGTATACTGTAGTTGCGTTCTGCATTCAGCGTTCACCCGCCGTGATAGCATTGATGTCTTTTAATGAAATTTTATCAACTGGTGACATGAGTTCCAGCATTGCGAATTCTAGATACCATCAGCTGGATTTTGGATTAAAGCAAAACTGCTGAAGTCATATCAGGCATTCTAGACCCTAATAAAATGACTGAATTTTGAATAACGATTTCGTAATCCAAGATGAACATATGCTTTGTAAACGGAATTCAGCAGATGTAAAAAAAATAAATCACCTCCAACTTAAGACACATCCCACCCACCCCTCCTCCCTGAGAATGACATTTGGCATTGCTGCTATAGTAAATGAGGGACTTTGAATAGGGTGCAGCTTTTAATTATTAAGAAACCGTAATAATCAAGGGGTGTACGCATTAATGGAAATAATTGAAATCTAATTATATACCGATAAATGAGCACTATTCAGGCAGTCTGTTGTAACGTATGTAGAATTGTAAAAACCTGAACACCAAGACGGCAAGCAAAATGACTGAGTTAGAATAGGAAGTAACAGAATTTTGATAAAAAAAAGAATGAATGAATCTTTGTTTTCTTCTGTTTTTCTGCTTGGTTTACTTACGAGGATAAGCGGTGTTGTGTACCGGCTGAAGAAATTTTCACTGCAAAAAGCCCGAGCTCTGCCCGCGTACGTAAAAAATCTGCACGAACGGAAAAATAAAGTTGCCGACTCGCAGGCTTCCATGACATATTAAAACGATCTTAATAATAACATGCGCAGTACGCGATACCCATAAAACTCGTATCCGATCGAGGCTCTAAACTTTTACATCATACCTCTATACATTTTATTGTAATTGTGGTGACTTCCGAGTGATTTTTTAATGTTTTTGTCTTGTACAGACATTTCCATCCTATTTCCTTTGCTGATCTAGTTTCGCAAATCGGAATGTGGCCAAAAGTTTGATCATACAGTTGTCACAAGATAAAAACTGAACTTTCAACTTTAATTTTATTTTCTGTAAGTTTTAAATTAGTTTTCGATGGGCAATCAGCGTCCATCGTATTTCAAGCCTTCTATCTCATTATTTTGTCTTTATTACACGGTCTTTGTTAATTCTAGAAGTTAAAAAGTAATAACTCCCGGTTTAGTCGTCTTATTTAATCTTGGCCCTTGGGCAAGGAAAAGTAGATTTCACTAGGTTCTTTCTTTTTCTAGAACATTCCTTCGTGAAAAAGTCACACTCGTTTCCGAAATCTTACGAACGACTTCATCCCTATTGAAAAGAGAAGTTCCTCCAATGCATGGAAAAGATAATGTTCTTCTTCTGTCTATAAACGCGCAGCGCGAGTTGCGCGGCTGTGAGACTGTATAGGAGTTTGTGTATCGTGAGTCGAGTTGCCTACGTAGCTCCAATATTTGTTCAAACATATTGCTTACAGAAGTAATGGAACTCACTCTTTTTATGTGCGAAGAGCGGCGCAAAACTACACTAAATGCGCTCTTGAAGCTCGGCAAACGCCAGGAGTAAAGGAAAGGATTTAAACTTGAGTTTATCAGCACAAATAAAAACTGTAAATCCCTAAACCAATGTATGGAATAGCAACTACATGACTTGCAGAAGTTCATGAGATAAATCAAGACACAAGACGGAGCATAGCAACATGCATAGGCCACAAGAACTAAGATAAATACCTTTGTAACACGGTCCTCTCTTGCAAGTGTTCGTTTTCTGATTCGCGTGTTGGGAAAGCCAGCTTGCAAGCTTGCACTGACTTTTGCTTGTGTTCGCATTTTGTTTATGATGCGCAAATACGCGAAAACAACAATAAAAAGCGTAAAAGCAATAGACGTATTGGCGAAGACAAATGCATACACGATGTAGCCAACTTTGAAATAAATGAACGAAATTGAAAAGGAAACAATCCAGATAAAAAGTGAAACCATTCCAGCATGCAGTAGGCTCATTTTGGTGCGATATTTCACCGGCCATTCAACTGCAACAAAGCGATCAAAAGTCAGCGCTGCCAGACTCAACACGGACGCAGTGCAAGAGACGAAATATGACATATGGATTACAGCGATGTTCCCACGGGCAGCACCCGCGCGAAGTCCCTCGTGCACATGGAACACGACCGATATCGGCTCCACAATACATCCCACAATTAGGTCTGACATGGCAAGGTTTACCACATACAAACAAAATGGCGTCCTAAGATCCTTGTTCGGGTCTTTATACACTGTGATTAACACAAGAAAATTTCCAGGAACTGTAATAAGAATAAGAATCGCTGACACTATTGCCGTGAAATACGATAGGACGTCGGGCGCGGCTATTTCTGAGCAGTTCATAGCGTCAATCTTCAAAGGCAAAGATTTTCTTGAGACAGGAAATTTTAGTCTTATACGCGCGTCATATATTAAATTAAAATTTTGAATGTGTGTTCCTATTAAACAAATCAATTTGATTTCGCTTACGGTAGATGAATCGAAAAGGAGTATTGTTTATTTTTTCGTGATCTAAAAGTGCCGAAAGGTTATTTTTGTTAAATCAAAAAAATGACTTTATATTTTGCTTAAGGGAAATAATAGAGCTATGAGGTTTTTCCAAAAATTTTGCTGGCCATTTTTTCCGCAACTTTTTTTAGTTAAATTTAGTTTAAGAGAACAGAAACTTATTTTATTGAAAGAAACGCAAATTATACAACTTTAATTCAGCGTGGAATCAAGTGCAAGATGAAAAGCTTAGTTTGTTTATAAATGCAAAATTACATCAAAGAGTTTTGTCTTATTTTTTCACATCCCGTTGAAATCCCCGTGGCGTAAAAACGATTATGAAACCTGCTTAAACCCCCTGAAACTCTTTTGCAGGTGCTTATAGCTTTATTTAACCAATTATTCTCCTGTTTATTTACAATTTACGGTTACGGTACAGTTTGAAATGCTTGAAGTTGGCGAATTTTATTATTTGATAGCAATAACTCCTCTCTGACTCTAAAGATACCTTTCAAATAACTTTGATTCTCAAGATATTTTAAGTCAAAGTTTAGCGGGAAGTAAATGATGTTTTTAAACTATTACTTTGATTGACAGCAAATCAAGGAACAAATTTTCGGAACAAAAATGCACGTTAATTTCTTTGAAGATTTCACCTAAAATTTCGTTGAATATGATTTCAAGTTATTATGTAAATACCCTGCAGGAAAATTTTAAAATCGCTGTTTTTCTGAAACAGAAAACTTTAGTCCTTCAGTGCCTTGCGGACACTAATTGTTTAGAAATACATAAGGTTTTTCTTTTAGTAATACATATAACTGCAATTAAGTTTAACTAATGAAACTGAAATTTTAATTGTCTACACTGTATACAAAGTTGGACTAATGAACATAGCTGAGAAACATTGTTTTCGTGTTTTTCTTCGCTCTTTGTTAGCAATAGGCCTTTTTCCACATCACTTCCCTCAATAGAGCAGTGTTCTTTTTATATAAAACAGGGTATATTATATAAAACAGGGTATATCCCATCAAAGAAACATGTCAATCAAAAATATTTGATATCAAACGGACTTCTATGTCAGGAAATTTGAAAATTCAGTTTACTTTTTTTTTTACAAAGTCTTTTCTCCACAATATGAGTCTCCGAGAAGGAAAAATTTCTTGAAAAAGCTCTAAAAATCTATTGGCGTTTGATATAAAAGATCAGTGATTTTTGATATCAAAAGGACAAAAAAAATTCCAAAAATTAAATTACCGGTAAGTTGAAGCTCATAAAGGAAAACCTTTCAGTCTAAAACAACGAAATCGTTCTCGCTTACAAAAAAAGAGGTTTTAAAAAAAAAACAGTTGTACCATCATTTTGAGAATTTCATAACCTTTCCTATGGATATGTACGTTGAAAGGTATGAGAGTATAACAACGGAGATATGAATGATAAACTGAAAATAGCGCTTAATGGTAGAACGTAACCTTAATAATATTTCACGTACTTCATAAAGTTAATCTGTTATTAATTTCAGTTCGCCGGTAGAACTAATTGATTAAATTCACGTCGCTTCATGAAAGTGAGCCCTAGAGCGTTGACTTTGTGTCAAAATGGAACTGAAGTGACTTTATTTGAATCAAATGTTATCGTCAACAAATAGTAAATGATATGACAAAGATTAATCTCTTTCGATGGCGTATGACTCGGTAAAATCAATTCATTTCAAGAATAGAGTAAATTCTTTGTTAGGCTGCATAAAAAATAGTTGATGAGCGCTCTCACCCGCCCACAAAAAAAAGGAACTGCTCAGGATTTTTTTTAATTATTATTATTATTATTTATAACCAATAAATACAGACCATAAAAACAGCAGAAAACTATGAACTTTTGCGATTTTCATCCCTTGGACCCGCGGTATGAATCATATTGTTGAAAATATATAAAAAGGTTCAAGAAATATTTTTATTGCACAAGACAAAACAGTTTCAAACCTAAAATCAAGGAGTTAAAAGATAGTATAAATTTAAAAAAACCGCGCGCCCGCTTTTTGGCAAATTCTAAGCACGCCAACCAACTATTTTTTTTTCAGTGGCCTAACTCAGTTCCAAAATTCAAAAAGTATTTTTTTACTAGGAACGAATGGTCTACTGAATGGTTCTATTTGCATCTTTTTCTAGTTCAAAGCTTTATATTCTGTATTCTTTTCGGAAACATGAAACATTCATTATTCTCTATACATTCTAATCCAAATATTCCGTATTATTTAAAGTATTTTAGTCGATATTTCTTGGAAAGTAACGTCAAGGTGAAAAACGGTTAAACTAGAACGAAACTAGTTTTCGAGAAGAAAAAAGAACGAGAGAGTTTTCGCTTTCAGTTTTTTTGAGATGTTGAGTATGGCTCGTGTGAAGTAGTCCTGATTCGGAGCTTAATGGAACTCGTTAACGGAGTTTAACTCTTTTGAAATATATCATAGAAAAGGATCTGGATTTGTCGTATGGAAAGAGATCATAGTTCTGAGTTGTTTTGGATAGTTCGTGAAGTTTTGACAATATTCAATATTCTCCACCCCCGACAAGGCAATTGTTCTTAAATATTTCAGTTGAAAATTTGATCCTTAAATATTTTAAAAATAATCTGTTAACAATGAATAGGAAGATTTTTAAAAAAATGCTGTATTCAAATTTTACTCAGTGTAAAACTGCCAGCATTGCAAGAGATGTTTCACTGACAAACGTAAGCCGAGAAAAATTATTTTCATGTTAAACTTTCTATAGTCTATCTTAGCTTCGGATTTCTGCTTAGTATGTTCTCAGATTTTGGGCGTTGTTTCACCCTTTTAAGATCTTTCACGTTAAAAAACGTTCTTTTAAAAGGAAAAGAATAGCTTGCATTTTCCAGTAAAACAACAAGCGGAATTTTTAGCCCAAAACAATTTATAGAGGACAGGCCACATGGAGATAGTTTAAAAGTTTCAGCTTGCGTTTGTGTCAAATTGCATAATAACTTAAATTGCCACTTGGCAGAACTGCTATAATGACTCTCTCACCCCCACCCCACCCCTCTTCGCTTTTCTTCGAGAAACTTCTCTTTTTTTTTCTTTAATTTTTTAATCCTTTATTTTTTCTCTTTTTTAGTTCGTCGGCTGAAAATATTTGTTCTCGCGTCCCCGACAACGCCAATTTATGAAAGCGCGAAGAAAAACTAATTTTAACAGAAGCGAAAATATTTTCGTTTACGAATACCATGAAAAGTAGGAAGTTCAAATATATCCCCGTCAAGCGGTCATTATCTCAGTTTATTACACTTTATCCTCTTAGCCAATCAAAACACAAAGTAAAAAATTAGTTTTCACCAAAGAAGAATCGAGAAGATGTTAAAACTGCAGTTTCGAACTAAAAAACACAGCGAGAGCAAACCTTGAGATACACTTGCTCAGAACTGTAATACTTTCTTTCAAGGCCGACAAATTAATACATCAGTTCTATCTGACTTGGAACACAAGAGTTTCCGCGCTTGATCTAATTTCCCGTCAGTGACACACAAACAGGTTAATTTATGCTTCTGAAAAGATATTAATATCAGATGAATACGCTTCGGCTCTTTTCATGTGAATAAAATAATTTTCAAAAATTGCTTCAAAGCCCGTATTTTTGAACTTCTAAGTGCAATAATGAAATTTGATGAAACATATTTTTACTTTTTAAATTCCTTAAGTTTGACAAAATGGTAAATTTTAGTTAAATGGGAATGACAGAAACGAAAGTTTTTGATGTGTGTGTCTAGAGTTCTTCATATTAACTTTTAATTATAAATATTTAACTAAAATAAAGTAAGCATTTTCATTATTTGTTGAAGAACGTTTTCAAAAGATTAAATTTAATATTCAATCGTTAGGCATTACGTACAGTGGAACCTCAAAGTCGTTCTTTCAACTCATAATTGCAGCGGTTGCCTTACCGCAACTCGAACAAGCTACGCGGCATCCGTTTGCACGTGATCACTACGTGCACGTCAGTGGAGCCGCTGCCCTTGCTAAGCGCACAATCGCTACGAGGGAAAAGGAATATATAGTTGTCGTTCTTTTTTTATAGCTTTATTCTCATTTCAGTTGCGTTTATCCTTTTTGTGATTTTGTATGTTTTGTTTATGAATTTGATCACAAAGGACTTTCGTAAAATTCAGCCAGGGTCCAGAAACTTATATAGTTGTCGTTCTTTTTTTATAGCTTTATTCTCATTTCAGTTGCGTTTATCCTTTTCGTGATTTTTGTATGATTTGTTTATGAATTTGATCACAAAGGACTTTCGTAAAATTCAGCCAGGGTCCTGAAACTGATTGATCTAATTTACATTCTCATTGATTCCTCAGCTGTTTTTCGAGCATTTGTGTTCACGAAGAAACTCGAGGTACAAATTAAACTCGAGGTTAACGTTTTTACGTAGAGCTGAGTTCCTCAAAAGGTATCCAGCCAAAACTGGACTATACAAAAATAGAAGACAAGACAAGAAGAAGTGCTCGGAAAAAAGGCTGCCGCGGTCTCATTGGCTCTCCAACCATACAAAATGAAACGAACAAAAAGAAAGAAATGAAAAAGGAAAAGAATTAATTAAAAAAAATAAATAAATAAAGACACAACAAAACAAGAGAAAGAAGACAACAGGCCCGTAGCCACCTTGAGGCACTTGCCTCGGTAAAAATTTTGAAAAAAAAAATTAGGAAAAAAAATGTCATGCTAGTTTACATAAAGCAGTTTCAACGGTAACCTAATCTAATCTGACATATATGTACTGATTTTTTGAATTTGGTGCATTTTCAGCGATTTTAAGGATGAAAACTTCAAAAAGTTTCCGGAGAAGCATACCCCCCGGACACCCCGAGAATTAGCTCTCTCCTAAAGCGCTCGCACGGCCAAATTGACATTCATACTGCCCCGGTTAATATTTTCTCCTGGCTACGAGCCTGGACGAGATAGAACAGAACAAAACAAAGTTTCCTTTAATTAAATCTACCGTAAAAGTTAGAAAAACAATTAACAAAACAAACGGAAATAAAAAATTTTAGCACAAGACTTTTCTTCACATAGCGAGGAAATTTTTCTTGTCGTTTCATGTAACTGGAGTTTAATTTGGATTAGAGTTATGTTAGTTGACAATTGATCTCAAGCAAAATAGATCCATGACTCGAGAATATAAGTGGCTAAAAAAATAATATTAAAATCCATATAGGAATATTAAGGCGGGGGCCTACCTGAAAAAACGTGTTCTTCAAATATAAACTTTTCAAGGAATTTATACCACTTTTCAACATACACTTTTTTTTTTATTAAGAACCAGCAAAATTTTGCTCAGGCTCAATGTTCTTATTTTTTTCAACAATTTGAGGCTCAAAATGTTCTTATTTTGTTCTTATTT
>JAOEHV020384559.1:0-10844 GCA_025447995.2 Isaurus tuberculatus | reverse complement strand
TTCATAACTTATTACTAAACTCTAGTTCCCAGGCTTGTGCATCACGGGTTGTCCGCTCGGTCAGGCCCGTTTCTACGATCTCTCTCCCTTCGCCCTGACAAAACCCAATCACCAAGCGTATAGGTCATGCGTTTTAAAACTTGTTTTGCTTAGCGAGTGTTTTCAAGTCGCTTTTGTTTGTTTTTTTTGGTGAGTATAAGGCGAATTGCAGCCTGTGTTTAAAAATTACTCAAAGTTTTCAAATTTCGAAAGTAGAGAATGAAAACAGTATGATTAAGACGAGTCATGCAAATTCAATAAAAGTGAAGCCAATTATTATTTACTACTGTACTTCAGCGGCGACCCTTTTACCGTTGTGAAGGGCTGGTTCCGACTCCCTCAGTTGTTGTGTTCCGCCAGTCGAGGAGTGCCAGGGACTCGGACTGCCCAGAAGCCTTGTACTTTGTAAACAGCCGCATCACGGTTTAGACCAGCATTTTCAGCCATACCGTTCAGCTGTGGGTATTTGGGTCAAATCGTCACATGATCGAACTCCCAAGTGCCTGCAAACACAGAGAGTTCTGCGGATGAAAATTTGTGTCCATTGTCCGTCATTAAGGTGTCAGGGATTCCGAATCGTGCGAAGATTCTTTTCAGTTCCTTGATAACTATCTGTGATGTTGCTGAGGTCAGATGAGACACCTCAATATAGTTACTGTTGTAATCTGATACCACAAGTAACATACTGCCTTCATGGTCACACAAGTCCGCAGCAACCTTGAACCATGGACGGGCTCCAAAGTCGTGTGCCCTCATTGGCTCTTTGGAATGAACACCCCGATGTGCCGGGATATGCCACTCTTGGTTGTGTATTCTTTTAACCCGGTTGCCATTCGAGCTCAGCACAAGCAATCGCGTAATCGCCGAAGATAGGCCTCAATACCGATGTGTGAACCACGAGTGACAGCTAATAGTTCTTACGTATGGCTGCTGGTACCACAAACTGTGACCCTTTGAAGATAAGATCCCCCTGGACAGTAAGTTCTTGTCGGATGTCGTAGTAGGGGTAAAGGCATGGCTGGATGTTGGACCAGTTCTCCGGCCAGCATTTTAAGATCACTGAACGTAGCTACTGGAAAACAGGAATGTTGGTTGCCGTATGCTGAAACTGCTGCCATCGCTGATTACTTACTAGTAGCCAGTTCTTACGGTCGATGTTACGCAACTCGCGTACAAAGTCTGATTTCTCTAAAGTGTACCTTAGGTAGGAATGCCCTACTTAAGGTATCAGCCAAAAACATATCGCGAAGTAACAGTCTCTGCTGTCGCTGTGGAGTCGCGTTGAGTGGCTTGCGTACGGTTACCTACAACGGCTTGTGGTTAGCCTCGACAGTGACACTTTCTTGACCAAATATGTAAGCATCGTATTTCTCACGGGCAAACGCAATTACCAGTAACTCTTTCTCTATTTGGGCATATCTGGATACGTAGATCGCGGTCTGCCCATTCTGCATAAGGGCTGCGCCTAGTCTTGACTGTAACGTATCACACTATAGGGTGACCTTATCTGAAAGGCTTTAATATCGACGTACTGGTGTGTTTTGTTCAAATACTGTGCCAGTCCTAATAACTGTTGAACCGCGGCCTTGTTGGGTTGGGACAAGCGTTTCCTTGATAGCCCGTACTTTGGCCGGATCAACTCGGTGACCTTCTAAGGTAGCCACGTGATCAATGAATTCTACTTCCATTTGCTTTAGTTTCAGCTTGCCGATATTTAGCTTCAGTCTCATTGCACCGTTGCAGGAAGGCAATCAGTCTTCTGTTGTGGTCGTGTGCCGCTTCTTCATTGTCTCCCTCGTATCCAACCATGACGAAGTAATCGGCTACTACTTCAACACTCAGCATGTTCTCGATAAACTCGTGCATCCGCCTTTGAAACACTTCAGGTGCTGAGCGAATTCCAAAAGACATTTTGCGCCAGCTATACCTTCCGAAAGTCTTGTTGAAGGTTGTAACGTACTCGTTATCTAGTGCCACATGCCAAAAACCGTTCCTAACATCAAGTTTGGTGAACACCTTTGCTCCATGTAGTCGTGTGGCGACCTCTTCTATAGTTGGTAGGGGGTAGTGTTCCCTTTGTAAGGCTTTGCTCAGTTTAAAGTTTTCTTTAAAAAACTGGCGTTTTTTTAATTTCTATATTGCAGATAATATCGAATCTTATGAGGCTTACTCCTGGACTATTGGCGATACGTTCACTTTGGAATGTGACATCCATGAAGTTGTTCAAGAATGGATTTTGAGAAGGAAGAAGATCAACGAAACAAATGATTTTAAAATCTTTAATGACAAACTCACCGTTAAAAATTTTCGCACTGCTTATGGTGGAGTTTACATCTGTCGTGGTAAAAGTAGAAGTCGCATGTTCAGAGTTGTTGCTCTGCGTAAGTTAAAAGTCATTGATTTTGTCGAAAGTATTGATTTTTGTAGATACTACCGTGAGGTACTATCAAATATGGACGGAATCGTTGATATTTAGTTATGCAGTGCAAGAAATAAGATACGAAAATGATCGTATGGTTTTTAATGAGTGTGCAAAAATAATTATAGAGCACATTATATAAACACCATTCTATAATAGTAAACGATGTGATGTGTTTTATTGAATAGAATTGTTTTAAATGGCTTTGCAGTGTATTGCATTGTTATGTGTGTTATAATAATAATAATAATAATAATAATAATAATAATGATAATAATAATAATAATAATACAGTTCTTGAAAACGCACTTTACAAAAGTCTCAATGCTTTTTACATTAAAACTAACTATCTTAAAAATCCTATTTTAAAACTTAATTGTATTAAAAATAACATTGAAGTTAATTAAATTAAGTATCCTATTTTAAAATTAATTATATGAAAACTCATTGCAGGTTGTACGCAGTTTTAAAAAGAAATGTTTTGAGTTTCATTTTAAAAGAGTCTATATTTTCTGGCTTGTGTGTTGTGTTGTATTGTATTGTATTGTATTGTATTGTACTATACTGTATTGTATTGTATTGTATTGTATTGTATTGTGTTGTGTTGTATTGTATTGTATTGTATTGTATTGTATTGCATCGTTCAGTTTACGTTTTGCAGATAATGTAGAGGCAACCAAAACAGAACAAGTAATGGAATATGGGAAGCCTGGAGATGTCGTTTGCAAAGCAGATGGAACCACGAATCCTAAGTTTCAGTGGTCGTTCAATTCAGATGCGTTTCCGGCAGGGAGTTCTCCTGTCGAATTTAGAGATGGCATTCTTTATTTCCGAAAAGTCATCCCAGAACATGCTGGACTATATCGTTGTCTTGTATCTATAAGAAATGGAAGACTGGAGCGCAGGATTGAGAAAAACATTACAGTTTCCGTCTATGGTAATTATGAATGTATTTTAAAGTTACAATACAAAAAACATAAGTGCTCTACCTGGTTATTCTTTGCCCTCAATTTAGTTTGATTTACTGTGTGAAAAATACCCCTTGTTTCGTCGTGTCGTCTTATTTTGCTTTGAAGATTGAAAAGTATCAGTTTTATTTTCTGACTGCCTTTTATAATAAGAATAACGTTACCCTCCCTTTTTAATACGAAATTTATCAAAAACTTAATTTCTATCCAAACATTGCAAACTTGTTGATTTGTTTTTTTGTTTACCCCCTTTTGAATTTGATAAATATCAGCTTTTAGTCATGACTGCGTCTTGATAATTCGAGACTTTTGGGAATATGAAATATTCTTCATTAGAGCTTGATGGATCATGTTTTTTTAAGTGGAGCAATTAGCTTCCAAAACTGCTGTTACATTTTTGCAAACTAAGACACAGTTTTACTGCAATTCAAATGTTACGCTTTTGTTTTCTATTGCTTCTCGCAAATAAGTTAACTTACCATCAAAAGATAACGAATCACAATCTTATCTTCAGTTTCTGTTCCTTTTTTAGATTCAATGAAAAGGAAAGTTGATGAAAGTTTTCAAGCATAAAACAGCTCACATTCTAGTTCGAAAGAAAACTTCCTTAATCTACGTCCCTAATTTGTAGATTATGATCTACTTTAACTAACTAACCTTAACTCTCACTGAGTTTCGATGCAAAAAGAATAAAAGAAAACATTTTTTTCATTCAAAGAAGATTTTTGTTTGTTTCTCTTACGTTGGTGTACGAGGTTTAAAAATTACTCTTTGCAAAACCTATTGAAAATCTCATGTTCCTCAGTAAAAAACATTTAAAGGTTTGGTATTATTTTTTGTTTTCCTGTTCTTTCGCAGGTCCAATTAGTTTCACTGAGAAGCCACCGAGTTCCTTAACAGTCGATCAAGGTAAAACAGAAGTTTTAAACTGCAGTGCTTCTGGTTGGCCAACGCCTATCGTAACTTGGTTGTTGAACGGGGAGAAAATGATGAGTTTTGTTGCCAAGGCAAGTTTGACAACTGTTGTAAATGTCGAGAAAGGCACAGAGTACACATGCTTAGCCAAGAGCGGGAACAGGGAAAAGAAAACCAAAACAAAATTTCTTGTACGTCCAGGTAGGTTTATGTTAAGAAAAGTTTGAATGAGTTTTGTTGACGTTCTGTAAGTGAGCCAGAACAATAATAATACTCACGAAAGTTTTCACATGTTCACATATCCAACTTAGGAAAATGACAGGTACTTCAAAGATTTGGATTCTAAAAGGACAATTTAACAATCTAAAAACCCCCTACAAAGAAAACAGAATCCAGGTCCCAATATATATATTGCCATGTTCATATGTGCTCAGCTAAACTAGTATATTCAAAGTTTTTCAAAATCGTTGTTTTCATTTTTCCAACTTAACAAAGCACTTGCAACGCTAACACACAAAATCATGATTCTAAATAAACTATTTTGGGCTCAACATTTTTTAACTTTAATGTTTTAGTGATAACCAACACCTTTGCTAACGAGTCAAGATATCTTGGTGAATCGTACAAACATTCCTGCGATGCCATAGGAAACCCAATCCCTTCTGTTCTTTGGACAAAAAACAGTGCAACCAATGTTTCATCTGATCATCTGAGTGACAAAGGAAAGGTGTTGTTCTTTGACAAACTAAAAACTCAAGACTCAGGAGAATATAGGTGCACGGCTGCTAATTCGGTTGGATCAACTTGGAAATCTCTGAAACTGAAAATCTTTGAGCTAAAGTCCAGTAAACAAAGCAGTGGTACGAAATTTAATATCTAGCATAAAAAAGTGATGGCGGAAAGGAGGAAGATTGGAGATGGGTTCGTTGAGTGTGTACGGAAAAAGACATTTTTAGGAAAGAAAGAAAGTTAATAAATCAAAGAGAGTTTAAAAAAAGAAGAAACGTAAAGTACGAAAAAAAAGGTTGTTAACAGAAAACTCAAAATATTAATCTGATTTATAAATGATACTCCCACCTTCTTTATTCTAATACCAAAATTTAGGTCAAACAATCAAAGGCTTATCGGATTGGAGATTGAACTCGATGCCTTAATTTTTTGGTAATTAAAAATTTGCATAATGTTATATTAAATCTATAGAGAGATATTCAAATATATAATTATATAATTATAATTGAATTTGGTGATAGTCATACAACACAACCATTAATGTTTTGCTAGGTTCATCTACCTCATCAGATGTTCGTTGGTATGTTATCGGAGGCTCGATTTTTGGAATCTTGATTTTTGTTCTTCTCATACTGCTGATTGTGTGGATGATGAAGCGGAATCATAAAAGTAAGTCATGACTATGAGATTAAAAGAAAGAAACATAGGCGGGGAGCCAGGATTCCAAAAATAAGGGTGTTTTGCTTCACAATTACCAACATTTGTTTGTTATTGTCATGACTTTCTTATGAAATTAGTAGTTTAAATAGGTTATTTCTGTCATTCGTGTCTGCTTGAACTTAAAAGACAGACAGAGACATACATATATTCAAACTCGGATTTTTGGGTAGCAGAGAAGGTAATACCTCCGAGCTTCATACCAACAGCACAAAAACCCGAACAGATAGGAAATAAACTATAGAGGGCTATATACAAACGTGGTAGGTTCGATTCGGGGATCACTAAAATAAAATCCAGGCAACAGTCAAGTTTGGATTTGAGCTCAGTATAAAATGTGGCGCCCTGATTTGACTCAGGGATCGCCCGAGACAAAACAAGACATTGTTCAGATGTGGATTTTAACTTGAGAATTTAGTATAAAAATTTAGCACCCTGACCACTGAACCACACTGCCTCCTAACTACTTACGATAACAGCTATTTTTCAACCTAAAACTTTCTTGTTTTATTTTTTCTTATTTTACAGAGGAGGATAATACACCAGAGAAAGATGCGAGGTCTGCTCAACCTATTAATACAACTTTTAATCATTACAATTACAATTACCATTACAACCTCAAGAGCTGTTACCGTTGCTTTGAGAGGGTGATATTGACAGTCATAACCGATGCAAGGAACACTGGTGTGACTGTCACCGATATCATGCATTATTGTTATCAGTACGATTACCGTTACAACCTCAAGAGCTGTAACCATTGCTTTGAGAGGGTGATATTGACAGTCATAACCGATACAAGGAACACTGGTGTGACTGTCACCGATATCATTATCGTTATCAGTACAATTAACAATATTGCGCTCATTTCCATTACTGCTACCACTCTCATTACATCTACCATCATTATCAATATTATTTCATATCATTAATGCTTCCGTTAACACAAGCACTACCTTTACCATTCCATTATCAAGATCTCTTGAACAGTTAAACTCCACTCGCTGACCACACATCGCTTAAGTACTTTAGGCAGTTCTACCCGCTGCTCCCAAAAGCGTCAGCTATGAAACTCAGTTTAAAGCTGCTCTTGAAACTTGCCCTTGAAATACAGCAGTTTGAAAGGAGACTTTAGTTTCTCTATCACCGATAACCTTCAAACAGGTATAAATGGCTGCCAACTTTTTAAGTAGTACGGATGCACATGTTTGGTTAGCTTCTGTTTAAAGTTTGGCGTTGTGTGAATCCAGGGTTTCTTTTTATCCATACAATATTGCCAGTAACGATACTGTTAAAATTGTCATTATCGTTAACAACATCATAACCGTTACCGTTCATTATGATCGTTGCCAATACCTTTACCATTATCATTAATAAGAACATTTTCTTAATTTTCAAGTTACACAATGTCAACTTAACACTCACATTGTAAACAATTCTATTTTAGCTGTTCACGCCTTAGCGCTAGATATAAATATGTTTGTATGCTATTTTAGGTTATTATAAATTCAACGGTTTTTCTCGTCACCTTGTAATTGACTAAGATGTGAGTCGAATCGAAACATGTTTTATAAATTAAAAAATGTCGTAATTTTTCTCAGAACATTTTCTTTAACATAACCATACCTGCGTTAACGTTCCACCATTACCGTAAGTTTAATCGTAACACAGACTTTAATTTTTCTTAAACTATTACAACTACCTCGAGCAACGCCATCAAAGTTTATTTTGTGTATATATCTTTAGCTTGAATGACCCTTGGGAGTTTCTTCAAGAAAAGTTGGTAGTACTTGAGGCTGTAGGTAAAGGTGCCTTCGGGGAGGTGTGTAAAGCCATCGCAAGAGATCTTGTATATGGAAAAGAGGAAGTTATTGTTGCTGTGAAACAAGCCAAGAGAGGTGGTAAGAACAAAATAGGCACTTTGCGTTCTAATGGCACTATTGCAAGACGTAAGGTTTCTACTTACGTAATTAAAATCAAACCTTCTATCGTTCATTTCTTACATGTTTGTTATATCGCTCACCTTCCATTTTCTTCGATCCGCATAATTGAGACTACATATATCCCTTTTGTTATAGTCATTAGAACTTTGATATTATATTTCATTTTAGCGTTTTGTCTTCTCCTCGAAGCTTTACAGAAGTTTTTTCGAAAGACCTATAATTGACGGCCAATACTTGCTAACAACTAGGCCATTTTGATACTAAAGTTATTTCATTGCTCTTCTGTAATCATTGCAGTTCAGGTTGTCTTTTTTCTTCGATATATGCATGTTTTTACTCTAAAACAACAGATTTTATTGCCCGCGAATCGTTGGAACAAGAAATAAAGCAATACAAAGCTTTGGGCGTTGAAAGACATCCTAACATCTGTAACTTTCTTGGATGTATTACTGTTTCAGGTAAGAGATCAATATTCAGAAAGAAGTCTCCGAAGGATCTAAGTTTAATTTAGTTTGTTTGCTTTCAGTAAGAGGTGTGAAAAACCTTTAAATCAAGGGCAGCACAACTTTTCTTTCTATTGATTTAGATTAAAGGAAAGAATGTCAAAAACGCATGTTTGAAAAACATTATGTCTTCACATTCAAAGTGGATAAAAGCTTTAAAATCAACAGGTTTTTCACAATTTAAAAAGAAACTGATTCACGAGTTAAGACAAAAGTTGATACCGATATTCATTCACCACTTGCTAAGCTAACAACTTGAAATGATATATTAAAGATTTTCTTGCTTGTTTGAACAGTCAACTCCATTATGTTGACCATGTACAATAGGTTATTATTTTTTATAAAATAACCAAAATAGTACGTGCGCTGTGATTGGTCAAATAACTGTGGTTTATTTTGCCGGTAAACCACAGCTAGAAAGCGAAAAAAAATTAGTGTCTTTTTTTTTATTTCAAAAAAATGACCCCCAAATATTATCACCTTTGGGAATTTTATTTAATGGCGAAAGAGGGAGGCTCGGAAAATGTGGCTGAGTTCAGCAACGAGATAACAACGAAAACAAGACAATTTGCAGAACAGTCAGACAGCATTATAAAAACATCACTAGCAAAACAATCCAAAAAGGCAACACACTGGGCCGTAGGTGTTTTTACAGTGTTTTTTAGTGGTCCGTAGGTGTTTTTACAGCTTTGTCGAGACAAAAAAGTCTATTTTCATTGAAAATTACAAAGAAATTAAATAGCTTTCACAAAAGAACAGTGCCGGTAACAGTACTGCACCAAAGCGCTAGCATTTTGAAAAGTGTCCAAAATGATGAAAACAAAATGTTTTTTTAATTAGTTAAGTGTTTCAACTTTTTTCACTAAGCAAGTTTTATTACCTTTCCAACTTTGTTTAAACCATCGAGTAATGAATTAAGGCCTCCATTACAACAGCTGCAAGTTTCATCCATCAATACGGCCATTTCTCAACAGACCACAGCTGCGTTCAGCCATACGTTTTCTTCATGTCAAATTGAAAATGTCAACATCGAATTAAAAAGAAATTTCGCTCACATTAGTTTGGTGTTAATTTTAAAGTTATTTCATAAAAGCAATAAACCATACTTTTCTATAGGTTTACTGCATAATAAACCGCTTGGGATGTTGTGAGAATACTCGAAAAGTCTGTAAGCCCCTCGCCTTCGGCTCGGGATTTACAAGCTTTTTTCGTGTTCTCCCAACATCCCGCGTGGTTTAGTATGCCAGTAAACCTATAGAAAAGTATGGTTTATTGCTTAAATCAATTTATTCAGATCTTGCTTTAGGTTGTTAGTATACTTTTTAGATAATTGTTTTACGGTTGAGCGCTTGAGTAGCAGCACAACCAACGCTCTCTGATTTTTATATTTTTCTCTTTCTAACTTATTTCTGTTGTCTGCTACGACACCTTAATTTATTACTAGAGATGATTACTACCTACTCGAGTCGGTTTTTAGCAGGATTTGGAGCTAATTTTTCTAATATCAAGCTCAATGCAAACTTATGGCGTAATTTATGCAATCTCGGAATATCTAAAGTGAAGTCTACACGTCGAGGATGTAGAGCCGGTAAATGTAAACAACAACTACTACAAACGTCACACCAAGCTGAAGTGCCGTCTTTAAACGTATTGACGTCGTCAAATGGAATTTCTACACCATTTTTGGCTTCAAACTGTGCAGAACATTTACCTTCTTCGTCATTAAATATTCAAGATAGCACCTTCGGGAACAATAACATTCCAGTCATCACTTCCTCAGATTATCATACGCAATCTGGCCAAGCACGGAATCTTCGGAATTTAATCACAATAACATGTAAACAGAACACTTCTAATTCCAAATTCGATCTGTTAAAGTTCTGCCTGGCAAATTGTCGTTCAGTAAGAAATAAAACAGCTAATATTGTCGACTATATCACCAGAGATTGCAAATCTGACATCTTCGCAATCACCGAAACATGGTTGGAACAACGTGACGATGCCGTACGAGTGGAATTATGCCCTGATGGTTATAAATTATATGATAATCCACGCGAACATCGACGTGGCGGAGGAACAGCCTTACTATGCAAAGAATATCTTTGTGTGAATAAAGTGGATGCTGGCTCAAAAACATCGTACGAATTCTCAGAGTTTGTCATCAATTCTTCGTCAGCATATAATCTTAGACTCGTCATTATCTATCGTCCACCCTACTCAAGTGAACACAAAGTTAGCACAAGTGTATTTTTCACTGAATTTTTCAACTATTTGGAATCATTGCTGCTCTGTAAAGAACCTCTTGTCATCTGTGGAGATTTCAATATACACGTTGATGATAATGACGATGGCGACTCGGTTATCTTTTGTGACCTACTCGAGTCTGTTGGCTTACGCCAGCATGTTGACCAAGCAACACATGTAAATGGACACATTCTCGATCTCGTAATTACAAGACTCTCGGATTCTATCATTCTCAATAAACCTAATATTGAACACTATATATCTGACCACGCCTGTGTAACCTGCGATTTTCACACTCCTAAACCTATGGTCCAGACACGCAAAGTTGCATACAGGAAACTGAAATCTGTTGATTCTGATGCTCTCAGAA
>JAOEHV020384338.1:0-10848 GCA_025447995.2 Isaurus tuberculatus | reverse complement strand
GCGCTGTCTTCTCGCTATAAGGTCAAAGTCCAGCGAAAAAAAAATCCATCTTTCCCACCCAAAATTTTCCAAAGCTTCACGATATAAACGTGCACTGGAAACGTGCCCAGACCCACTTGGTTGTTCCAGACACAGGAGGCCCATCCATTTAATAATAATATTAATAATGAAAAAATATTTAATGAGGGAGTCCTAAGTCACGTACAGTGGTTCTCAGTGGGGCCTAACATGAATACTAATTGCATTGTCACTAAAACTTATTCAAATCAAGGCCAAATGCACTCCATAAAGATCTTTTGGTGGAGGAAGACTCGGATTTTTGATTTCTTAAAAAGAAAATATCAAGTGACAGTTATTTGAATGCACACAATTGAATTTAAAATTATTATTTTTGTTTAAAAAAGTAAATTATTTAATCATTCATTATCAGTGATTTTTTCTATTTTGTTTTTGAGTTAAAAGACCAAAGCTACTGTACCTTGCCACCACTTGCCTACTAAAATATCCCACTACCATCAAGTGAAGATGGAATTCAATAACACTTAGTTAAAATTGGGTAAACAATAACCTGCATTCCCTGTTCTTTTGCAAGAACTGCTGCATTCACCAAATTAGCATCTTGTCTGTTTAGCAAACCAGTAGTTATGGCTGCCGTTAGGTAAGCACTTGCGGCTTTCATCTCTGGGCCGTAAGCTGTTATGGTAGCCTTGGAAACCTTTCCTCCTGTAATTACTGATGCCATCTTACCAAGTATGTGTCCTAATTTCACCCAGGACTTTGATTGTGGTTTTATTGCATCTGATAAGGCCATGGCATTGATCTATGAACAAGAAACAGTTATTACTAAAAATCTGCTCATACTAAAAAAGGTGGTAATAATATTTAAATTTTTTTAAAAATTTTTCTATTTTATTTTATTCTATTTTTTGGCATTGAAATAAAAATATAAGTTTCTGTTATCTCTTCAAGTAAGCTTTGTGTATGGAAGAGAGGGAATCAAACTCTATTTTAGAATGCAAGTCAACAAAATTAATGGAATTGACTTATATATGTAGTTTTGCAATAAAAGCTATTAATTACGCATGGCAGTAAAAGAGTTAACTACACTCCACTATGATTTAATAATATTTCAGCCCAGAGTTGATTAAACAACACATGTACAGTTGGTTATTGAAAACAGTTTGAAGTTGTGTTTTATTAGTTTATTGCTGAATAGTAAGTGTGAAACAACAATAACAACAGAAATTCAACAGCACCCTCTCTACACAAATTAAAACTTACACAGCAAAAACCAAACAAGTCTCTAATGCTCCTAATTTCAATTCTTAATTATTTTTTAATGTCACTATGACCAAATCTCAATGTCTTTGATTTTTGTCTTATTAAGATATGTTAATAAAAGCACATTTCGAAAGAACAAGAATGGCATTTTCCACTTTTCAAAAGCTTCTTTCACTTCAAAGTTATTTAGATTATGCAAATTAAGCTCGTGATGACATCATATTCTCAACATCTGATTTACCATGCATTTCAAAAAACTACGACGTAGCCAGTTTTCAATCAATCAAAATGAAACTTTGGAAGCTTATTATGCTTACGCTGTCCTTCAAAAAGAACTATGTTAATTGGTTGCTGTGGCAACTAACTTGTTTCCAGTCTCTTAAAACGTTTTTTGGCTCTTTTGGATTTTTAAGCCGTTTCTAAGAAAATTATAAGACATGACAGAAATAAAATCTCAGCTTCTGCCATTTTAAACATTTCCACAATAGATTTGATGTCTATAATAACTGCAGTAGATATAATAGAATGCAAAACAAAATTTTAGTTGAGGGAGATTGGGACCGAAGTTGTTGCCATAGTAACCAATTGGCAAAGTTTATTTTGAAGAACAGTCAAAGCTTAATAAGCTTCCGAAGTTTCATTATCATACGTCAAAACCTTAGTGTGATAAAGCTTCTGGAAATCCAAGGTGGAGTGCTTGTTGAGTAAATGACATCATCACTGGCAATCACAACCATTTTTTAAACTGAAATATCTCTGGAAAGAAAGAAGAGTTTTGAAAATGGAAAGAGGCCAAATGATTTACTACTAAAGTCCTTTCAAACAAAATCTCAAAGAAGGAAAGTTTAAATTTTATCATAGTGGCACTTAAAGTAACGATCAGCTACATAGTTAAGTGAAAATAAATCATACCAATTTCAGCAACAGGAAAATAGAATATACTAGCAGCAGTTTGCAATGCCTTTTTTCTCTTAATCTGGTACAATCAAAAGGCTTGGCATGACTGATAAACTACAGGCATCTATTACACTTAGTTGCAACACTTACTGCACCAACAAGGGACTTTCCTTGTACAGCATCAACAATCTGTTCTGCAATCTCCTTTGCCACCTTAATCTGAGCTTCTACAGTACTGGCACCAAGATGAGGACATGCCACAACCTTTGGATGTTGTACGACTGATGCACTTACATCTATTAAAGGAATGTCATAAAGTTTTGTTTGGTTTATGCACAACATAATATCTTCAGATTTTCAAACTTTTAAGTGTTTAATCTTGCCAGTACAGCTTTTTACAACAGATCATTTCAGAACAGATTAAAAAAAAACCCTCAAGTAGACTGGTTAAATAGTTTTTAAGCTGAATTGTCCAAATCAACAGCAAGCCTCTCAAAATTAATAATTTTGCTGTTTGTTTTTTGTGGTAATTAATATTTAAAGGATCAGCTAAAAGTCACTTATTTATTTTTTACAGAAAAGACTACAAAACAAAGTGGGTATTTCATTGACTTTGGTGTTTTTATAATTATCATTTTCAGGGGCTTGGTAGGCTCTGCAGGTTTCACTAAACAGATCTGTCTTGTGCTGCAATTAATTGATAGACATGTTCATTGTAACGTATCATAATTTTACATGCTTTAAATTTCCATCAAATGAACATTCAGTGCAATCATGATAAAGCCAAAACAGTCATGTACACACTAACCTCTTCAACTTCTTATAGTGATAAAATCAGGTCTGACAAGTTTATGATTACCTTATTAAATATCACACAACAATGAACCTTTACTTTCAATTAAAACCATTATCACCAGTCAACATCCTTGTATATAGATATAGAAACCAAAATTTCCTTACCTGTTGGTGGCTCAGATACAAACACATCCAAAGCTGCACCACCACACTGACCAGACTCTAAAGCCCTCAACAATGATGCTTCATCAATAATTCCACCTCTTGCAACATTTATCACATAAACACCCTTCTTACACTGACTAAAGACTTTGTCATTCAGTAGACCTGGAAACATAATTAGAAAATAGCAACTAGTTCAAAAGGAAAAAAAAACTTAAATAGGATTACTGGTTACTAAATTTCTCAACCTCAGATTTCTCTGGCATTTCTAGTGTTCTATCAAGCTTTTATACCCCACCTATTAGATTTCATGGGCTATCATTGGATAAAACAATTTTGTCATGTTGTATAAAATTTTAATGATGGGTATAAGCTGGTGCCAGAGTAAAGACAAAACTCGCAGAGACTCAGAACTATAACTTTATTGAAAGATGGCCAACTCTGAAGGAGGAGCCAAAGCACATGCGTGTGACAAACACTACCGCTGAATAACATGTCACTGGCGCGACCACCTCTTCTTCTTTTAACGCATAAACTAAAGCACGATAACAACAGAACTCACAGTTCAAAACTAACAGTTAACAAAGTGGGTACTCCCAGCTAATGGAACAAATGGGTATCTTCAGTAATTAACATAATTTGTGACTACTGTAAGATGCTAACAGCATATAATTTGTAACTACAATCATGGTAATAGCATGGTTTGTAGAAGTATGTCCATCAGAAGTCCGTAACGTAGTCACCGAAATGTTTGGAAGGATGCCTTTCTCGTGTGGAACATCTCAGGTGAATTATGCTATCATCTGTCAAGTGGTCTGGGGCTCCACTGGAGGTGACGTCAATGTTATCCATGGGTGACGTTCCCGTATACTGCTCGTCTTGGGATGGTACTGTAGCTATCTCTGGAGGAACAGCGGGAGGGGCTGGAGGCGAGGGTACCGTCGGGATATCCATTTGAGTTTCATCATCGGATTGATCTGATGAGACATCCTTTGTGCGGCTCCTGTCAGGAATGCGTGGCTGTACCTTGTAACAGTCGTTTCTCTTAACCCGATAGGTGTTGTTCTTCAGTTGTGAGTTTGCGAACTTGCGTATATTTAACAAGGAGCCGTCCTCAGTGGTGACTAGGTAGCGATCTCTACTACGGGCTTTGTTGTGGTCTGTGTACAAGTAAACTCCTACCGCTGGGGATGGGGTCTTGCTTACTTTACCAAGAGGTGCTTTGGTTTTCTCACTGTATAAATGGTTGTGGATGTGCTGCTCATGTTGCTGGCGGATGAGCTCTTGGTCAGAGAAGGGTAGTTGGTTGCTGGTGAATTGTACCCTTTGGGTCAACATCTCCCTGGCGGATAAGCCACGGGAGCATATTCTGGAATTAAGTTGGGCTGTAGCAATGGCTAGTGTTGTCGTTGACACTGGTCCTCCCCTTGGTTCTTGTCTGAGTAGCTCCTCTTCTAACTCTTGCACTGCCCTCTCTCCCACTGGATTCTTGTTTGCGTTCTTAGCATGTCCATGTTCCAGGGTGATCCTGTGGTGGAGGAGAGTGGAGTCATTGACGAGGGACTTGAAGGTGGGGGCAGGGTCAGTGCGTATTACGGCATGGGGACCGTCAAGTGGTCGAAGTTCTACGCATAGATGGATTAGGGCGTCTCGTAAGGTGCCATGTTTCTCGTCTTCGACATGCAATGCTACTGCTACGTGACACATTCTCTCAAGACAAGGATGAGTTGGCGATCACGCTTTAGGATGTCGGCAGCAAAGCTAATGCCTACTGTTGGTGGGGGATCTGACGTTGATTGTTCTTTGATTGTATGGGATGCGTGTTTGAGTGCGGTGCACATGTGACACCCATCTGTTACTCTGTAGATCACCTTGTCGAGATCAAGCGCATAGAAGTAATGACTCAACACCTTCTCCAACTGGTTGCTTGTAGGGTGGCTGAGCTGGAGGTGAATGGCAGTCAGGACTCCATCTAGCACTTGTCGAGGGATTATGCACTGGCGGGTGGGTACTAAGGGTTTGTCCCGCTTGACAACGAGTAGCCCATCTGATGCGATGGTTGTGACATTTAGGTACCTTTCTACATCTCGGATGTGGGTTAACATCTTGGATGGTCGTGCTCCTTGTAGGGGATGGGAGTGGGTGCATCGTAGGTCTGGACACTCTGATTGCAGTGAGAGCCATGTACTTCTGCTTGTGAAAGGTAATTTAGTACGCCCCGGGAGGACATCCTCTGCTGTTGTCAGTTGGACCACCGATTCTTCTGTGCGTTTTACGAATGTGCACATCTGGCAGGGCGAGTCGTCGCAATCAGGAGCATTGTGGCTAGCAAAGTCTGATGGGAAAATGGCTGCGCCCACTACGTGCTGAATAGTAACTTGAAATCGGCTAGCTGTGGAAAGGAATGCAGAGACCCGTGGGCTGGCAGAGAACTCACCCTTGCATAGCTTGTCGAAAGCCTGAACACAGGGTCGGCTGTCAATTAGAATACATGTGCGGTGAAGTGACTGGATAATATAAGTACTGAAATGCTTAGTTGCTGCAGATATTGCGAGGACCTCAATCTCACATGGGAGCCAGATTAGCAGGTGGACCTTGAGCTTTGCACTGAAAAATCCTGCTAGCACTAATTTTTCCTTGTGTGTGATGTACAGTGTGGCTGCTATTCCCGGCCTCTTCACTGCACCATCGGTGACAATCCAGAGTTGGTCTGAAGGTTGTGGGAGGGTAATGGTGCGGTTGCCAGTCAAGGCTCTCTGTGCGAGACGGAAGGCGTTGCTCAAGTCGTCTGTCCAGGAGATGTCTTCTTGTGATGCACGTCCTGTGATAGCAGTGTCCAAAGGTGCGAGTAGTGAAGAGCAGTGGGGGACCACGCGCGGGAGGACCTTGTAATTCATGTCACTGACTTTCTTGGAAAGGGCGCAGGAGGAAGGGTGGAGATGTACAGAACATACTATGTACTAACATGTACAGAAGCCTATCTAGTTAGAAAAAATAAAATGGTTTCTCTGGATGGTTCTGAAAGCATTTTTTTGTGCTTCTTCTACTATATAATAAATGTCTTAAGGGACAGTTTAAGCTAAAAACTAAAAGAGTACAGTCTATACTATTGTTAGCCTCTGAGTTTGTACAAACTTACTACCTTTTTGAATCATGGTCAGACCACTAAAACACATAATAATGACAGTATAATCAACTCTTGGAAGAAAGTACCTCTGGTTTGTGGAATAAGTGGTGTATGTACAGTTATAATATCAGCCAAGGGCCAGAGCTTCTCAAGATCCATTGCTTCAACATTGAATTTAATAGCTTCTTCAGCCGGAACAAGGGGATCGAAACCAATTGTCTGTAAGAACAAAACAATTCAATCAAGGAAAACACAAAAGTATTTCATTGCTATGGCGAGGAGTTAAAACATTTGATTTAATTAACTCTAGGTTGAAATGTTTAATCACCTGTTATTGTAAAAGTAGACTGGGGAGTTAAAATTTCATGTAAAAGCCCTCATTCTGAAAAAGGGATAATGCTTCAACATTGGTAAAAATTTCAACCCAGAGTTATTTAAATCATATCAGGACCAGCTATGATTCAAGAATGTATGTATCATTACTCAGTAGTTTAAGATTTTAAATTTGACAACTTGTTTTGAAAAGATGCAGTTAGAGCAATCTATAACTAGGATGACCATTAGCAAAACACCAGTGGTCAGTCCTTGATGTTAACAAAAAGCTGAGAATATAGTTAGCTATTTGCCACTGAGGATGTCTCTAAGTACAAATCAATAAAAACCCATTGGTTCTGTTCATTTTAGCACTATCTTAGCAACATTCAACATTAAAAAAAAAAATTTATACACTAGAAAAAAGTTTCAACTATATTTGGTAAATAGCAGTTAGATCAGTGTGAGAAATGCTATCTGCACAGTCTGATTACTTTCTTTATTAAATATCTTCATTTATTTAACAACCGAGACACTACTGCTAATGAACTTTGTGCTGAACCACCATATAATACTCAGTTTACCTTTACTCCATATGACTGCATGCGGGCAGCCACTTCTCGTCCTATCCTTCCCAAACCAATTATTGCCAATGTTTTACCAAACAGCTCAGTTCCCATGTACTGTTGGTTATAATTTTGAATTGTTAGTAATTAGATCATTATAATAATATACTTAAACTTCATTTTTTCTTTCAATTACTATTATGGAGGCAGTAAGAACCTGTGGTTAAAAACAATTTGGATTGGATTTGAATGTTGGTTACTTGGATAAACCCTAGTTTAAATTCTCCCTGCTATATAAATATGCAAATGCTGTTTCAATGAAGGGCTGGTGCTGGAACTACCATTTTCCAATTCTACCTACAGTGAAGACAGCATTTTCATCTAGAGTTGATTAAATTATGTTTCTAGCAGTTTCTATAGCTCACTTGTCTAGTAATTTAGGTGTATTAATTGATATCAACTTGAGTTATCCTCTGTTTTATTGTTTTATTCTTGTGTCAACCTTAAAGACACTAAAATCTCACAGCTTTTTTAAAACTGATTTCAACGTAATATGCTCATCAGAGGCCTGGGCACAAATTCTTAAAACAAAATTTCTACTTTGAAATTGGACAGATGCACTCTTCCTTGCCATTTTGGATCAGGTGGAAAGAGATTTTTTAGAATGCTTCAAAGCAAGTAAACATTTTTCTTCCATGTTCAAAGGAAGTTGATGGCAACGTACGTTTAGTTAAAGGAATCTTAATCATTAAGTTTTCTGCTACTTCTGCAGTGTTTTGAGAATCGGACATATAAGCTACATATACAAAAAGGGAATTTGGTATGTGTTATCTTCCTGTCAAAGGACAGAGAGTTTGCAAAAATAAACCGAATTAACTACTCTCCGAATATTCCTGGTAAAAGTGTATATTAAGTACTAAATATTTAATGATCATTAATAATATAACTTGTGGCAAAAATAAACATTATTACCTTTTTTCTGTCCCATTTACCCTCTTTCATTGATGCAGCTGCCTGAGGAATACTCCTTCAAATTCAAAAACAAAAAACTGAATTAGCTAATTTCAGCACATACATTATGATGTAAAAGCTAATTTGATTTTTGCACCTATCATTATAATTCCCTGGAAGGGGGACCCCCGGCAAATACAAAACAGTATGGGGACTTATCCGGGGGATTTCAAGAGTTTTGATCTCCCCATATAGGCAGGGGAAAATAGAAAGTTTTTTTTTGATCACCATGGGAAAGAACAAGGAATTTGTTGGAGTACACTATATGACGCAAAAAAAAATTAACAGCTTCCAGCCAAGTGGTCCTCAAATAGGACAGGGAAGTTGACAGCTTTTAGTCAAGTGGTCCCCACCTATGAGGGGAAAAATAACAGCTTTTAGCAGGGTTTTCACAAAGTCTCCACCCCTTCCAGGGGTCCTACCCCCGGGGATGACCGATGATAGGCGCATTACTACTGCTGAAAATTAGGTAATACTAACTAGCAGATGAATCCACGAATACGAAATTTTTCGAAGTGTAATAAAGTATTTTATTTACATGTTACTAAAGTATTCGAATGGAAGCCATCAATTAAACCTTCTGTCATCTATTCTTTATTTTTAATGAAATTGAAACCTTGCAATCACAAAAAAAGGAACAACTTACCAACCATTGTTTAAAATACCAAATATTTTTCTGTTGGATACCGGGTCACTATAGCAAGGAATATTTTGAGAGATGCATGTAATCGACGTGTGAACTGTGTCTCCATGGGCGGAAATCGATACAAAAACGTTACAAAATAATACTGAAGACTTAATTAATTAATAAAAGAATTAAAATGCTTCAGCAATGATTCATAGCTTACCTGGCCAAAGAGCTGATCATTGCACAAGTATGTTCGACTGCACTAATCGTGTTTCCACCAGGGGTACTGCAAAAACGAATTTCAAAAAATATATAATAATTCAGCAGTTTTATAAAGAAACTAATTTTGGTCTGAACTTATCAGTGGTAATTCTTATACATTTTATTTCGACAAATAATAGTTATAAAAAATGTACCAAAAAATATAATACTTTACTTCATGACAATAACTCCGTGATGGGAAGCAGTAGGAATGTCTATATTGTCTACTCCAGTGCCGGCTCGACCGATGATTTTAAGATTTTTCCCAGCATTGATAACTTCTGCGGTCACTTTGGTTGCAGATCGTACAATTAGTGCATCATAGTTCTATAAAAAGACAAGAAAAGTTGAAAAAGAAAGCATTCAAAAGAATGTCTTTTTTAACCGTGCTTCAAAAATCACAGTAATTTTACTTGGTTAATAGTTCCTGACCGGAATTTCTGAAAGAAGTTCGTCCTTAGAGAGTTTAGTTTTTACATCCACAGCTATCCCATTTTGTTGAAGGATATCTTTACAGCCATTATCCAAATTATCGCTGATCAAAACTCTCTTTATGTCCATAGAAAACACCATGTTTCACTTCCGTCTTTTCTTCGAAGCAACCGATCGCTTGTTCTCTAGAGACAACTGCACGTGAATCATCCCATCATTGAAGTAAAGTCCGAACAAGTACGTCGTCTCTGATTGGCTAAACATATACAATTGAAAAATTAGCCGCGAAACAAACAAACCAATAACAGGCGAAAGAAGAACTACACACGAGTGACTCAGTTATCACTGCACTGGGATACCCATTGGAATGTTCTATTCATCACGGCAACAACTCCAGAGAATGAAATATGTGGCGTTAAAGACAGGGAGTAAACCTGAAAGGAAAGATTATTTTAAAACAAAATAACACAAAAGATTAAATGATTTACGGAAAAAGCCGATCAGTTTGAGAACAACCCATGAAACCACACATTGAACAACAAACCGACGAACAATATCCAACCCGAACAGATTTTAATGGATAAATTAATAAAGATTAAAAAGACAGCAGGAGATAAAGATTATTTTATATCTTTTTCGTTTTAAAAAAAAAAGCACTGCCAGCGCTATCTTTTTTTTTTAACTTCAATGTTGTGAAAATGTTTTGTAAATATTGTAAGTGTGTATGGATTATATACTTCTCTTTAGGGAGGTATCATTTTTTATGAGCATGGGGGGGGGTGGTGATTTTATTGGGGGGGGCACCTTTTTTTCCGAACATTAAAAGGGGGGATCAAGTTTTCTTCAAATTTTTCACTGGCTGACCTAGTGCGAAGAAGGCGTCCAATCGATCCACGAAAATGACGAAGATGTTTCTGAAACGGTAGTTCAGTTTTCATCAGATGAAGAGAATTCAGCTTTTGATTTCATCAGAGTATTTGCGTATAATTTATATAAAACCTCTTCTCCATTAGAATTCATCCAAACGCTGACTTATAAAATCAAATTCTAAATTTTCCTCATCATCTGATTGACTGAACCGCTATCTCTGAAACATCCTCGTCATTCTAGCGGATTGGTTTGATCCCCCCCCCCAAGCAAAAGTGCACACTGAATAAAATTGTGCTTGAAAACGCAAAAGTTTAGAAAATTAAAAAATGTTATTCTGCATGTACTGTCATTAAAATACTAATTATGAAAGACGACTGGTAAATTTGGCCTGCAAATAAAAACTTTTGGGAAAAACCAGTATTTTTATCCCACCCCCAGCCCCCCTCCCCCCTCTCTCTCTCCAAATGTTTTGAGCTCAAGTTGAACAACGCTGCCCCCCCCCCAAC
>JAOEHV020384236.1:0-10849 GCA_025447995.2 Isaurus tuberculatus | reverse complement strand
GCCCGCTCGTGTAACCAATCAGAACACAGAATTCGCTTCATCTTGCCCGCTCAGCGAGCCTGCCATATAATAAATTACGTTAAAGTAAAGTTTGTCAGTGAACTAACATGATGAGCTCGAAATAAGTCAGAATTTGCAACCGTAGACAACTGTTTTGTCCTTCTTGGGACTCGTCAGTAAGGTGTAGCAGAGAATAAACCAACCGGCTAGAATGCTAGTGAGTTCATTCATGCTCAAAGACTGTAATAAACTGAAAAAACTGAATATTTAAACTCACTAGCATTCGAGCTGGTTGGTTTATTTTCTGCTACATCGCGTACTGACGAGTCCCTAGAAGGACCACAAGCTTCTCTTTAGCGTAATATAGCAGTCATTTATTCACAAATTTTGTAATTCCACTTGTTTTAATCAACTCTAGGTTGAAATATTTAATCATCGTATTAAATAGAGTAGAAAGCTGACTTTTCAATCGCCAGGCTATCGCCAGAGCAATATACGATATGATACAAACATTTCAACTACGAATGAATTGAAAGATACTTAAAAAAAATCTCTTAAGCGAGTGGTTAGAGTCGGGGCTATGAACGTAGTTGACCCGGGTTCAAATCCCCGACAGTGACTCAGAATGAATTTTTCCTCGGCGATCCCAGGGACAGATTCACCAAACCGCTTTGTAAATAGCCAACTGGTTTGTCTCCTACCAGCTGGGATTCTTGATTGGGGGAAGGGGGATTGTAATGTAGGATATTTCACTTAAAAGCCCTCTTGGGATGTGAAATAAAGTACGTATATATGTAAGTATTGTGATCTACTAGCATAACTTCGCTATTGTTTTACCATTCTCTACCTCTTTCCTCTCAATAAAAGTTTCGACCACAACATATGTAACAGTTATAAAATCATATTATGATACAGTCTTTCTTTCTATTTTAAGGCAATGCGAATCAGAGGGTATTTATGAATACGTAAATATCATACATTTATAATATCACATAATTTACCTTGTCAGCCTAGGTGAAGAAGAAGCTTTGCTCGGAAAACGTTTCATTTCGTTACTATATTTTAAAACTAGCTTGAATGAGAAAAAAACAGCAACACAGATAATAGATGCATGAAGCTCTAACAAACAATCTAATCAGTTCTGACGAAGATCTAACGCTCGAAAACGTCAGCTCTCTACTTTACTCACGGCGATGATTTATCATTTCAACCTAGTGTTGATTAAATCACGTGTCTTGCTCGCCGACGCATTTCAACAGGTTTTTTTTTTAAAGTACAAATCCAATCAGATTTCGGAACTTAGATTTTGCAATATCACTTCATGCAAAGTGGGACTGTATCATTAAGTAGACGGGAATTAAATGGCAAAAAATACTATTTTTATTCAACGTATTTTAAATAACACCTTGTAATTCCGGCCATACTCAGCGTGATCATGGCTTTCAAGTGAAGGGAAATTACGTTGTCCGTTTCTTTGTTGTTTTAACAAAAAAAACAAAAAAACTTTAGTTTACGTTGATAAAACTCCATGGTTTTTAGTTTTATTCTGAAATCTTTCAAGAGCTGTGGAGTTAAAGAAATGTAACTCTGGGTGAAGGAGCTAGGATAAACGAAATAGATGCAAACCTCCGTTTATATTAGAAATAATTCCTTACAAAATTCTCCAATTACGCATAACAGCTTACGTATTAAACGTTTGTAGCGCATCTTAAATGCGATTTGCTCAGTACCTATATCTTTTGCGAAGAGTTGTTGCTCGACAGATTTATAAAAGTACGGCCTTTCAAAGATTTTTTGTCTTGTGGCCATGTCCATTTGCTCTCATTACTTGTTTTGTCCTACTTCCGAGCTTCAAAATTTGAGTTTAAAACTGAACTTGAATGTAGATTTGACGATAGCACTTAAGTGGTTAATGGGGCCAAAACAAAAATTAACAAAACAACTGTAAAAGTTGACTTAATTTTGTCTCTAATTCAGTTTTGGTATACTGTATTGTTAAATTAGTTGGTTTGTAACTAGTATATTGAAAATGGCCGTGGAGATCGCGTCAAGCCAGGCATCTTCAGTACAACATATTCCACTAAATCAAGGAGTTCAGTTCTTTTGTGAAGCGTCCAAATTCATTTGATTGCTGTATTTGTTTGTTTAGCTCTACATAATCTCTTCTTGTCCGTATTTATTGAAAAAGATGTTGCCTCAGGTATCCACAAATGGAGTTTTGTTGAGATAAACTCGGAGAGGACAAAATTGTTTATAAATATTCCTTGTTTTGAAAACATTCGTATTTAGGTAAAGATTCTAGAACTCAATGCAATCTCCGAGAGTCAAATCTTGCAAATTGATTTTAGCGTCAAGAACGGTCGAGAAAGAGAAAAACAAATTACGTTTGATGGCATAAAATGTTGCATTTTGTGTAATTATAAAGAGGCAAATCATTATGAAGTTTATAACATTCTTTAAAGTGGTTAAAAGGCACCCAATTTTCCAGGATTTGACAAACTGATCAATCTTCATAGTTTCCTGTATATTCGTGTGACAGATTGAACCTTAAGAGGCTTAAACCACCTCTAATCGAAATAGATCTCTTTGTTTGAAAAAAATACCCTTCTTTTTTATGAATCTCAACAGTTGTTAAAAGATTAGAAGTTCAGGTTTTTTTTGCCTTTGAAAAGGGAAGTCTAAAACTACTAACGTAAACATATTAGAAATTTTGTTTTCGGCCAGCCTAAAGGGAAATAGAAAACTAAAAAACAATAAACTAACTGATTTAGAACCATTTCCGAATGATGGTTTTAAGATGAAGGAGACGTTCCCATTTCAGTATATTATGACTTGCATCGCATTGATTTCGGTGTTGGATGACAACTGAAAGAACTAGAATAATCCAATGGAGCTTGAAAAAAATACTTTTTGTCTCGAATTTTACTGAATATAATGAATGATGTTATGCACTGTTTACGTGTATTAACCTAGAGAAAACGTTTTCCCCGCCCTTTGAATAACATGCATATTTTTTGAGGCTTAAATATTTGTCTTTGCCTTAAACCAAAAGTGTGGAGCAACGTTTGTATACTCATACATGCTCTAGTGTGTTTGAATCACTTTATCGTGGTATATTTAAAGCTTTTCTGATTATACAATGGCTATTAGCAAGAACTGAAGTAGTCATTTGAAACAAATAAACGCTGCTTCGACCAAAAGAACATTGATTTATGAAGACAGAACGTCTGAGCTCGGTTTGGGATGAATGACTACAATAGGACATTGGTACCGCACTAGTACTGACATTAAATTGCGATAAACACGAACAATCACGGAGAAATAATCGTCTCGAATGGCAAACGGGTAAAGAGTGGTAGAACATTTAACAATAAGAACTTTCAGCATTCGTAGAATTGCGGTTTTCTTCTAGCATAAGATTAACAATTCACACACTGTTTCACTCTTGAGATTCGAAAGCGCATGTTTTGATAGCAAAGTCAGCGAGATAATGGCGTTATCCTTGAACTATAAAGTTGGTTTTAATTTTAATACTTCGTTTTTCTTTTTAATTACATGCTTCGGGTGTAAAATACGTGCTGAAAAAGAGAAAAGCAAATTTTAACTCGAATACTTGAATTTCTATTCTTATTCAACTCTTATATGGCTGTGTTTCGAATCAGCGACAATGATATCAGATAAAGACGGTCAGGAAAAATATTCTAACTTTTAACAAAACATTTTCTTCTTTTTTTTTTATTAAACAAAGGTTTTGGGATTATTTGAGACCAAGTTTATTCGACAATATCAAAGTTTATGGGACGGTAGCAAGTGAATTTATCAACGAGTTGGTCAATTATTCAGCCCGTAGGCACTGCTATCCCGTAGACAATGTGGCGACCATTGCATTTTAATTAGCGACTCGCTTCCCTGAATTTTTATTTCGAAGGTTCCGCGCCGGAATTATTTTCAAAAAGAGAGTAGATTCTAAATCATCCTTGTTGTCAACTTACAGGATATAGAATTCGCTCCATTTGCATATCTATCAGAGGTAACAAGATTAGAGTTTCTGCGCGCTTCGAAATTCAACTCCCTTTAGTGCTTTCAAATTAACATTTTAAATTCTTAATACGCGTACCTCTTTACCGAATATCAAGAGATTCAACACTGCTCCGCAATTTAATGAAAATAGAATAACAACATTTTAATAACAAAGCAGTTGGATAGCTCAACTTCGGAGGACATTTGCCTTGAAAGAGCAAAGCGGATGTCATTTTTTTCTCCGTGGCTAACTTTTGTTTGGCTTGATCTTATACGAATCAAGGTCTTGCGGCATTCGAGCAAACATGTAATCCTTTGACTTGCAATTGTCGTATTAAAAGAACTGTGAATGTTTGAGGTACGTAATTCAAAAAAGTTGGGGGCTCAATTGAAAGAATAAATATCCCAGCTATTGGCTAAGTTGGGTTATTTTTAATCAGATGTGAGAGAGCTCCAGGTGTTTTGAGTAATTTGCAAAATGATTTAGCGCTGAAAAGTCATCGAGCACTTCATCAACCAAAAACCTATTTTCAAGTGCACGCGAAAATAGAATTGTTATCTGTAAAACACTAACAAAACAATACTCTCGAGGAGAATTATTTAAGAAAACAGTATTGTTTTGCAATGAACACGGACTCTCTTTTCTCCTAAGGGGCTGTTTTTTTTTTTGCGGTGCAATTTACTTCAATTTGTTCTCGCCTGCTTTCAATCCCAATTACAGTCTTGTTTCGGTGTGAAATGTGCTATGCGACTATTAAAAATTAAGACCAAAAGTAAAAAGTTCGGAAAAACGCAGTCTGATTCTTTCAAAATAATTAAAAAGACAGTTGCGGGCATAATTGAAAAGTTTATGATCATATACTAGTTTTCAGTGGGAGCGGCGAATCATTCTTCTTGAGCTTTGTGCATTTTAAAAGCAAGAGTAGTGGCAGGGTCCAAAATGTTTCGATTGCTTTGATAGCAAAAAACTTCATCTTCGTGTTAGGTTTAAACTGTGTGAACAAAACTGAATTTTATTGATATTTTGTGGGACAAGTCAATAAAACACTATATTCGTTGCGAGCACAAATGTGAAAGGATCGGTTCTAAAATATCTCCGTTGATTTTGACAGGTAGTGTCTTACTTCAAAGAAAGCACCTTTAGGCCAAAGAAACCACCAAAAAGGGTTGCTGTCAGTCAAGTGAAGGTTTTGGTAAAACTATACATATTTTGGAATCAGTCCCATTTATATATATGAATTTTTTATAACTCTCGCTTATCTAGTCTGGCATGCTCCGGGCTAATAGGCAGCCGATCCCAAATTAGGATTCGTTGTGTATGTCTGTTCTTATTCCTGATTAATGGATTACTGAAAACCCCAACATAAAAAGATAAATAACGCCCGAGATAATTGCTTCACAATCAATACATTTGGCCTTCTGTTCGTTCTAGCATAAAATAATTTACTAATTTGAATATGGAAAAACGGCTCGTGTTCTCAGTCTTATTGAGTCACGCGAGATTTTCTATTAAACACAGACAGTGAAAAACGTCTATTATTATCCGAGTCTGCAAAAAACAGAGTTAAAACCAGATAATATTCAGAAGTTGATACACCTGCTAAAATGTTTTTGTAATAAAGCAGTTTTTTCAACATTCCGAGTTTCACATTCATTGTTGGGACTTTAGAAAACCATCAAATCTGCTAAACTATCCGACCAGTTCTGCGCGCACGGTTCAACTACGCAGTAAATTAAAAATGCTCTTTTTCGTTCAGAACTTGTGAGTTGATTCGTTCTAAACCCAATACCGCGGCTATCTATCAACCTAATGAAGATAGAATTGGAAGAAACTAAGAACTGTCACAGACAGGAAGGAAAAGAAGAAGATTTAGCTAAGAACCCACATTGTGTTTTGCAAATGAAGAACCGTGAGTCAAGACTAGTAACACGAATCGAATATCCCGACTCTAGATTGTTAGATGAATTTTAAATCAGCGCTTTCTCAAACGATTGAAAACTATTTTTTATCATATTAATTTCTTTGGCTACATTGTACCCATCATAAGCACAGGAGGTCGTCAAATTTCTTTTGTACAAATTGAAATAAATTGCAAATTCATAGCCGTAGCATATTAAAATGATTGCTTTTGCCTGAGTTCCGTGTTAGAGCGAAGTTGCTCAAATGGTTGTATTGTTATTCGTTCAGTTATCGGTTTTAAAGCCAAAAACACAAAACTCACCGCTCTGTAGGTTTTTTTCTGGCCTACATGAATCCCTCTGTCATTAATATGAACTGCGCTGATCACATCGAAGAATTCCTCGGCCACTGCAACTCTTCTGTATTCGATTCTCTGGGCCCGTAAACCTGTCTGCTGATCGTAAGGGTACATCGCTTCGTTGCTCTGTGTATGATAAAAAAATGCGATCGAAAAGTTGCGTCTTTACCTGATATTACAATAAAAAAAGGACTAATTTACAAATGAAATACCCAACGACCTAACTTACTCGTGTATGGGGTACTTTTACTGGAACAAATAGCGTGCCGTAGCCTTGACCGTCTTCTACTGTAGTTATCCGAAATCCTTTAGACTTGACCCAAAAGCGAAATTTTGCATCAGTGTCCACGCCAGGTTGTCCGAGTAAATACATACAAATTTTATTGTACTTCGCTTGAGTTATTGTTTTAGTACGGCTGTTTTCGCCGTAGTTTGCTTCGACCCATCTCTGGAAATTTCGCCGAAAAGAATTTCTTTCAAGGGACATTTTCATGTCCTTAACATCCATGATCAAAGCCAAGTCAATAAGGGCCAAATTTCCAAGCGACTGAATTGATAGGGGCTTGATCATGTTTGTGGGACTGGAAGTAAATTGGCTGTGACCGGTTCGAATTTCATTGGCCAGTTGCTGGTGCATTGCAAGGGCTTTCCATTCATTCGCCCAATCCGCAGCCACTTTACCAGATGTCCCGAAATCGAACAATATTGACAGCGATCCTTGCATAATTTGCTCTAATTAAGAGGCTGATGTTGTGTTCTCTTTGTTGAAATCAACGACTGAAATGGAAGATAATGGCTGCTTTTGTACTTTACCCTTAACTGGACACGAATCAACAATCTTGTCAAATGATGTACAAGTATCACTATATTGCGGGCGTCCTCACGAACAAAACACGCAATCTTTTCGGCATAAACGCACACGCCAAACAGAAAAGATAAACACGCGATCGCTTAACACTCAGTAAAGCATTCCACGTTCATTAATAGAAGTCCGCATTAGCTTAAATGAGTGTGAATTTGCGAAGGAAGACCGCCGGGGACCGGTCATAATGCAAATGGCCAATGTACAATTTTTAGCGATGGCGCTATCCGGTAAAATCTCCCGGAAACTTGAATTTCAAATAAGCCTTTTGACAACTGAGAAATGTGCCATTAAGACGCCTTAAAATGGTTATTAAAGCAAATTTATAACGAAAACATCACAAGTTCCTTTATGGCAAATGTTATTTGAACGCGACACTTAGAGTTAGGTGTTATAAGCGAAATGTAAATAAATGTGTTGGCAATTGTTTGTAGAAGATATTTTCGCTTGATAGGAAAGTAAATATGAACTAAACGATTAGAATGAGGTGAAAACATAAGCAAGCGGTATTTACATGACCAAACAAAAGTGAAGTTTGTTTGACAAAATATAAGAAATTAGCGTTTATCTTCGTTCGGAAACTTCGCAGGCTTTGGGGTATCGCGCGTTTTAAATACATAACTCACAAATTTTCACTAAAGCCCAAATTATAATCAAAAAGAATATTTCGGCACAAGCGCAATTGTTTAGAAACGAATTAATGCCAAAGAACTTTATTTTCATCCCATTGTGTTGTTATACAAAGGAGCAGTCCAGGATTTAAATGGGCCATGTCAATAACAAACTCACGCGAAATAATAAATTGACCCAGCTGCTTGCGTAAAATGGCAAAATGTCATAGAAGCAAAATTATTCTCATTCAGTAAATTTATGTTGAAAAATTCACGCTGCTTTGCCATTTAAGTCAAAGTAATCGTCTGAAAGATTTTTTGCAATTTAAACTTTAAGCGCTGTGGGAAAGCTAACAACAAAGAAAATCGCGTTCGCGACTGGACGAAATTTATCTCGTTTCCTTTACAAAAAGCAAAATACGGAAAGTTTAAACTGATATACCTTCGGATTGATTCAAACTTTACTTTGTAGATTACACCTGCGTATTCACGTGCTATAACAGTGTAAAGAATATCTGAGTTTTTTGATAACTGTATTATACAAAGGTAGCTCCGCTCATTCACTAACTGTTGCAACAAAAATGAACGTCCTTAAAAATTTTCATAATCAATATTTTTCTGTTTCTTTCACTTTTTCCCGCTACTTTGCACATTCTTGTAGAATTATAAAAAAAGACATTAATTCTATTTTGCGACAATTTCAAAATGCATTTTCTGCATGATGTTATCACTTTGGTGTTCTTGAGGAAGCCGGAACACATTTGAAGCTAAATTTATTTTGAGATTATTTTGTGCTATGAATCGAAAGAGGTATGTTCTTTGTAGCTTTTAACTTAAAGAAAAAATAAAACGCCAGTTAATGGTTTGTTATTTCATCAAGACCTTATTCGCATTGAATCGATACTCAGAATAAAGAGAGGGCGACATGCATCGCCCTCCCCCAGATCTCGTGTTTTGATTTCTATCTATTTTTTTTGTTTTCCTTAGAATTCAACTAGCAATAAATTATGAAAATTCGCGCACAAACACAACACAAGGTGCAAAGCAATGTTTAGTCGACTTATAATAAGAACATTTGGGAACGGGTAACCGCGAAAGCTACATGACGTGCTCTGCAAAGAAAATTTTCAAATATAACATTTTTGAGTTGGATATGGTGTGTATTTTTCCGTCCGAGTGAGAAATGCAATTTAAGTATTACTTCCAAATTCTGGGTGGCAAAAAAGAAATATTGGACTTGTTTTAGACAAAATGGTGATGTCATCCTTTCTTCTCATCACTTGAAAGAGCTTAGGTCAAACATTACAAAACAAGCCATTTTGCATATCAAATACTCAAGATGATCATTTTTACAAAGTTATTGTAACATGCGTAAAATTATATAGTTTGTCACAGCAAGCTATAAATTTACGATAGAAAATATAAGTTATCATACACGAGTTTCTCCCGGCGTGTATTTAATCAGCCGAGTAAGCACAGCGTCTAATAAAAACGTTATATTATTTCATATAAACAAAATTTATGTCTATGTTGTATACAAAGCGGTCGTTGATTTTTCATTGAACAAAACTTAGCTGCCGCTCTCAATTGTACACCAATTCGATGAGCTTTTCAAAGCGTAGGAAATAGAGTTGGTTTGGTGATGTTGTTTTAATTATTCTGAAAACCCTAAGCTATTTGTGTTTTAAATTCGGAGTTTGGAACTTTGCCCCGTTAATCCATTATTGCACATTTTGCTTATTTGAACATAAAATAACACTTAAAACACATTATCGTCTATCTGTTTGAAGTGTTCGTATTAGGCGCAGAGATTCAAATATGATTTGTACAAAAGCTTGAATATTTTGTCTTTTTTATATTTTTTGTTTATAATTATTTGTTAATCGATCTCTTACTACAACTTTATTAATCCGCCAAAAATATTGAGTGTTTTTATGTTACAATGCCAAGGATAATTAAGAACAGTGGGACAAATTTTATTTCGATAGAGCTGTATTGATAGAGAAGACCAAATGTTTTATAGAAACTTTTCGCGAAAAACACATACTCAAATGAAATATTCAAAATATGTTCTCTTCAAAAAACATATTATTGTGGAATGTTACCACATCATAAACAAAATTAATATTCTCAATGACGAGGAAAAGTGCCACAAACAAAAAGCTCTTTATGACTGATTTATGAATAAATTTCTATACACTTTGACATTTGTTACGGCTTCAATATCTCTATGCCATAATTCAACCAATATGTACCTCTTTTAGTCTGGTCCTACGTCTGTCGTGAAATACCGAAGATAAGTTCTTTTTTATAGGGTTGTTTTTGTTAAATGACGGATATATAAAACAGTGCTAATGGAGATCTTGTTTTTTTCCTTCTGATCTGAATTGTTAGTGATAAAGGTTTGTTATATGAAACCTTTAAGGAAAAGCAATGGTCCAACATCGGCATGGTTTGTTTGTTTACCTCCTATCAGACTTATTCCTGTTGAGGCTCGAGAGAGCTATCCGGTTATATAGCGCAAAATATGGCATTTGAGCTAGTTTATTTAAGTTATTGGGCCATCTAACTTAAATCCTTGCATCGATGATATACACCCGTATCGATATTTCAGTGGAGTATTTGAGTTTTTTTTTACAGTTATCTTTGAGTCCTTATTGAGTGTATTTTGGTTTTGCGTTGTTGCATCCGAGTCTTAATTTAAATAGGGTGTATTTAAGTCCCGTATCGAGTGCATTTGAGTATTTTAGCGGATGTATTTGGGTCCCGGTTCCAGTGTATTTGTATTGTATCCAGTATGTATATCGGGTGCGTAACACGAAAAACACCCATGTTTGCATATCAATGTACAATTATTATTTTAAGAAAATCAAGATGCGAGTTGGTTGTCACGAATTCCAATATTCTTGTCACTCTAGGGTCTAGTATTTTTGTATCTGACTGATGTCTTCGTCTTTCCATGTCAAGAATAATGACATCATCTATCGCAACACTATAATGACATATCAATGATCTAACCTAAGTTAGTATAATTACACTTGTGACTATCGAAAATCCTGCGTTCTGATTGGTTGAAAATGACAGCTTGTCCTGTGATA
>JAOEHV020384138.1:0-10849 GCA_025447995.2 Isaurus tuberculatus | reverse complement strand
TTGTGTTGTGCAAAGTTGTCCTGCAGAGTGTGGAACTTGGCGAAACTTTAAAAGCTTTACTTCACTCGTTACCAAAGGAGGAAAATAGTCTAGAGTTGCAAATGCTCCTTCACAGCTGCTTTGGTTTTGTGAAAGCTTCAACAGAGAAAAGGTGTGACCAAAATAATGATGACGTTAACAAAGCCCTTCAGATAGCAGACAAGCTCCGTAAATCATGCAGAAATGAATCATCTAATAATGTTTTTCTTTCTTCATTAGCAGTGTTGGGACAAACTTTTGGTTTGATGCAAAACAAAGAGAGACAATTATTGGAGGTCAACAAAGACATTTCAGGTCTGTTGTTTGGTGAAGAGCCAGAAGAATTTCATGACTCTTACACCTATGTCCTTGGTAGTCAAATGATGTATGTATCGGTTCAGAAAGTTCTTTTTCAAGACAGGGTTGTTACCGTTAATTTTGTGGTAAATGAAGATTTAAGCGTAAAAAGTGCAAATACTCATGATTATCACCCAGCTCTCAGTGCTTGCTGTTTGAAAAGAGAAGCAGACGAGCAAAGGGTATTAGTTTTTGCAAAGTGTCATGGTAAAGTTGACATTGAAGCTCTGCGTTTACTTAGTAAGACCATATCAGAAAGTTTAAGAAGAAGTTTTCAAATAGGTGGAACACTCACTGCAGATTTGGTTGTCAGTGTTGAATCATTGGTTTCAATGGACTCATACAAGGCATTGTGTCAGGAAATAGAGCTTTCTCTGCCATTATTCTTCGGACAGAAACTTCTGGTAAATGACGACGACCACACTCGATCATTTCCTTCTTCTGATTACACTCATTTGAAGCTGCAATTATGCTCAAGTTATCTGACGTATTCATTCCCAAAAGATTGCAGCCCAGAAACTCTTATGAGTAAATTTGTCATTTCAAGTATCAGAAGTGATCAGTTAGGAGTGTTAACTGACCTCTCATTCACAACCAATGAAGTGACACTGTTTTTACAGAAACCCGTGGCTAGCATCCATCTGCATTGCTTACAGTCTGTAGGTGGGGCTGTCGAACTGCACACAAAGACCTTGTTTCTTGATGGCAGTGTTGAATCAACGCCTGGTGAGTGTTCAACTTTATTCGACACTGTTACCAGTATTCTGTTGGAAACAACGGCAAGCATCGGTGTTGAGCTCTGCTCTGAGATAAACAGCAGCTTTTGTTGCAAACTCGGAAAACAGTTGGTTGAACAGCCAATTAGTTTCAGTAGGGTATCCGAGAAACAAGTGCTCCCCTCGGAAGATGAAACAACTGGAAGGAAATTTTATCAAGACATGAAGGTAAGGCTTATCTTGTACCTAGTTCTACTGTTTATATCCTATTTATTAAATTTCTGGCTTCCGATAATGCTTTTCTTTCTTTCTGATTGGTTGATTCAATCTCGATTACCAGCTCATACACTTGGTATGACCTACTCCAACACACTTTGTTGAGAATAGTTATTAAAAACATATATTTTAATGTGTATATGTGTGTAGATATAACTACTGATAAATTGAACATATAGTCCTAGATAATCTAATTTGCAACTGTTTCCCTATCTTTTTAAGTTTTCTTAACTGTTGTCTTGTTTTAAAATTCAAACTGTTTACATGTGTCTCTTCCGTAGCTTTTCAACTTTGCCATTTCATACTGCCAACTATGTGCCAACCCCGTTTTTCGGATCCAATATCACCAATACCAGTTATTATCCAACCACTATTTCACGTTTTTCAATGTAATATAGATCGACGTTTGCTTTAAAATGCAAACTCCTAAGCGAGTCACTCTTTGATTTTAATCAGCTAACTTCTTAAAACCGTGACAGTCTGATATTTCCATGCACAAATTAATAGCAACATAGTAATACAGTACATTCTTTACAAACCTAAATAACTGTTTGTCGACAGGTAGTTTTTAAAATCTTAACCTTTTTTACAGTTCAATCAAAAGCTCTTTTGCAACCGTCAGTGTTTCCAGACCTCACTACTTAACAATTACTGAAGAAGACTACAAGTTCGAGTTTTCTATGAGTCAATAGAATATAGTCAACTAGATGGATTGCACCGATTTGACTATTTGACTCAGAAATGAGAACGAATAGCCCAATTGTTTTAATATAAATCCACTCACATACTACCTTCGAAGAAATTGTGATCTTAATATAACATTTTCTAGTAAAACACTTTTGCTGCAAAAAGGAACTCCTTGCGTGTGACAACCAGCAATGGCTGTTCGGATCGTTCAGAAAGAGTTGACTATGAAAGCCTCACCGTTTTTTTGCCGAAACAACTCATAAAATATCTGCAGACAATTGCAAAGCTCTTCAATTTCCATGTCCTCGCTTGTTTTTGAGATTCTTCTTGGTTTGGAAAGCATTCTGATAAATTTTGACTCGAAAATATAAGATACAAGCATCTTTTATTCGTAACTCGAAGTCATGTAAACACCTTAACTTGTAAATCATATTTATTACCATTTAAAATCTTCATCCATTATTTTGTTGTTGCTTTTGTTTTGTCGGGGATCGCGTCATTTCTTCAATTTATCAACTTCTTCCTCTTAAAAATTGTGAATCCGAGCTCCATTTGTTTTTGTTTTCTAATTATTGCTCGATTGTTACGGGAGCCTATCAAATTGCAGGATTCGTGATAGTATGTGATTGTTTTTATACTAAATGTTCATAGCCATTCTTTTAGTTAGGAAAGATCAAAAACATTGATCATTTAAAAGTCATTCATAACGAACTAAAACCATGTACCAACATATCCCATATTATCTTCACCATGTAGTCATTTACGGTTGACCATTTTCCCGCGGCTTGAGAAATTTTGAACGGGCAAGCAAAATTTAAATTTTTGTAATAAGGCTAGCCACGTGGGGAAGCCTCATTTATTCATAATAAATAAATCTTGTACTGTAAAAAGAATTTGACAATGTAGATTTTAGACGCAAATTGCCAGTCCGATCACCCTAATTTGTCCGTTTTGAGTGAATAACAACTTTGTGTGATCGCTCATGGCAAAAAACCGAGGCACTACTGGCCTTCTTAAGGTAGGTAAATAATTCTTGCTAGATAAAGCATGCAAGCTTAATTTCCACGGGCAACTGATTGATTGAGGGATTTTCTGTCATCCTCATGTTTCGTTTACACAGCCAAAATATTTTAAAGACAAGTTTACATTGATTCAATTAAATTCTTTAGTCTCGTAAAGATTAAACCAATGTCTTGACAGTACCAAAGATTCGAGGGTTACTGATTTATCACATGGTATTTCCCCGATACAAAGATTGTGAAAATTTGGAGTCATCCATGACTCTTACTTGCTGATGTAATCTCGATATCTGAAAGCGATCAGCGTGAATTAAGAAAATTTTGAATCATATTTTATCCCTAACTGTTGATGTGATCTGGTGAATAGAAAGCGGTCAATATGCAATCTTCAAGAAACATTTAGGTATCTTGTCGGAGAATCCATTTGATGGCATCGTGTGGTTAGTTCGATCCGCTTTGATTTAAGTTTTGTTTAATTGTCGTTTTAGATGTTTTCAATACATTTCATTCGTTTATTGTAATCGTATTCGAATCTGTTAAAGGAATTTTGGACTGCAAGTTAAAACCGAGGTTTTTCATAAAGTATCACAGGATTCGAACAGGTCATGAAAAACCTAGAAAGTCATGGAAATTTAGAATTTCATTTTTCAGGCCTGGAAAGTCATGGAATTTCAATTAGGGTCATAGAAAGTCATGGAAAATTGGCATACTTTAGATGAATTGTACACAAACAACTTGAAGAATAAGGGAAACCCAAATTACTGCACAGAGTCGTACACTTTCGTCTGAATATTATTGTAGTAATGCTGGTGCATCTCAAAGTAAAATCTATTCCCCTTCTTCATCTTGGTTATAGGAAAAGAACAAATTGAGAATGCTTAGTTATCGAGAAAAAAAAATTGAACAGCACAGGGTCATGGAAAATTATGAAAGGTCATGCAAAAAGTCATGGAATTTTAGAAAGTCTAAGAGTACGAACCCTGGTATCAACAAAAAAGGGATCAGTTGTTTATGATGTGGTTGGGAGGATGCTAAGTGTTAAGAGAAATGCAGAGTTGTGAATGTAACATTTAAGGGTGAATAACTACAGCAATTGTATTTGTAAGTAGTTTGTTTTGTTTTGCAAGTGTATTTGTTATTAGTTTGTTTTGTTTTCCGTAAACCAAGATGAATGTTAACTTTGTGAACCTTTTGTTTGAAGTTGGAAATTCAGATTCTACGCCATTGTCTGAAACGAAGCAGAGTAAATGTTGCCGTTCTGCAAGGAGTGATTGATGGTTTAGTTGCAAAGCCTTTCAGACAATTACCCATAGACATTGAAGGCGCAAGTAATGATCAGAGTTGCAGCAGTTCAGAGAAAACAGAATATCCAGATTACTCCTTACTTAGCAAAAGAGATGAGACAATCAAGGTGTCACATGAGTTAAGTCATGGAGATTCTGGCATTGACAGCAGTGACAACGAACGAAAACGTGCAACGAATCATGCTGATCATGTCAAAACTGAGCACAAGCAAAACATTCCTGATAAACTAGATGCTTGTGTAGGTAGCGATACACCTATCGCTAGCAAAGACAGTTTAGGACTGACAAAAGTTGACTGCACAGCAGTCGACAGGGCACCATGCCGTGACACCCAAAAAGTTGTCACATCAGATGGTCTTGCGACAACGGCAAGTTCCTCGCCTCATCTATTTTTGTCATCAGAAAGTGAAGATTCATCCTTGGAAGAGAGCTCATCTTTCATAAGAAAGGAAAGTTTAAGAAAGACTTCAGTCAAACGGTGTAAGTCAGGAAAGCAAAGACATGTAGCATATCTTCAACAAACCATTGATAGGTTCAAAAGAAAACTGGAACAAAAAACTGAAGAACTGAAGGAGATGGAGAAAAGCTATGGGGAGGCACTGTTTGAACGTGATTCAGCCTTTCGGGTAATCGAGAGGATGAAGTTTGATCGTGAGCTAAAGCAGAGACAGAAAAGACTCGGAGAATACACAATTTGTGAGTTTTTTATTTGTAGACTAGTTCTTTAATCCGTTGTTCTGCTGCTTCTGCTACGGTTGATCTGTGCGGGGTGTGTCAAAACAGAATTGGCTGGACTTTTACATGTATAAAGTGCACACGCAGCAGTTGGTTTATAAGCGTTTCACTGGATTCTTTTGTCTGTTAGTCATGTTAAGGTATAGGGTACAGCCTAAAAAAGGGGTTGAATTCAGAAAAAAGGGAATGTTTCGAAGGAACCTGGTTGCTGCTTCGACAGCAATGACTTACCGTGGTGTTTATGACACTTTGAGTGCTAGAATTTGTAGTATCTGAATGTTTTGGTGCTTAATGCTGTTCTGGCAGGTAGACATTTTTAAAACATTTTTAGGCATAGGTTGCAATTTAAAGTTTTAAGTTAACATTTTTGGCGTCTAATTTTAGTTCTTCCTTTGTTTAACTGCGAACTTGGTATACAATTTGAGTTTGGTCGAGATATTGGTAGATTTAGCTCTTTTACTAGTAATTACATTCAACGCTGATTTCATTACAAACACAATTTGTGCTTTTATTGATTTCCAACACACTCTCATACTCATCCGAAAAATTGGTTTTATTGTTCTAAGTGGGACTCGAACCCACTTCTCCCTGTATTCTAGTGAGGAGTGCTAACCACTACACCATCAGGGACCACCACGCTGTCAACCTAACCGGTTACTGAAGTGTTGAGGCTATCGGTGCGAGGATCCCACGGGCCCAATGATTTCTTCATTTGAGTATGAATCTTCTCCCTAGCCACCGTTGTCGGGCTGGCACAATAATTTATTGACAATTTTGGGACTTGAAAAGATTACTATAAGTATAAATTGTGCTTCTATATCTTTCCAACATGTACTCTCATACTCATCCGAAAAATAGACGCATTACCACCGCAGATTTCATTGTTTTAATCAGCAGATGATCAAAGGCTTGAAGAATCGAGGAATGGAGCTAGATCATATGATGGTGGGAGTGGTAAAGATTACGCTGACGTTACTGGCCATGATGATGGAAACAATGAGTCGACAAGAGATGAAGCTGACTGCTGGCAAGACTTAACAGGTACTGTACAACATAGAAATGAAGATACGACAAGAGATGAAATTACATCTACAACTGGGGAACGCAATCACACAAAATTAGTAGGAATTGCAGCTGTAAAAGTAGAGACTAAAGAGCTTCATCCTTGTTCAATGGCAAGTTCAGTACTCACTAATGCTGAGTTTAAAAGTTGTTCCAATGATAAGAACTCTTCGGTAGTTGATGCTGAACTAACAAACGTTTGCCAAAAAGGTAGTGATATTGCTGTTGCGAATTACGATGTTATTGGCAGTAGGGAAAACACTCCCTTATCGAGTGAAGATCGAGAAAGCTGTACAGAAGATTTTGTTGACACTGATGGTAGAGTTAGGGTCAGTAACAATAAACGTCGCAAAGCTCCAGGTGATCCCACTCCCTTGGAGACCTTCACTGATAAAACTCTACAAGCCGCAGAGGAGTCTTTGGTATTGGTTGGAAGTTCGGTAAGAAGCGATAGTCAGCAAAAGAAAAATGGTGAAGAGGTCAGAGTTATTGATGAATCAACAGGCCTGTCAAACTGTAAACAAGGGAGTGTGGCAGATTGTTCAAAGAAATTAGATTGGAAAATCCCAACAAAAAGAGCAACGCTATGTCGTATTGTTTCTCCATTTCAGCGAATTCAAGGAGAAGCTGCTTCATTGCCTACTGGTGTGTTACTAGCTGACTCAAAAACTGTTCACATTAATGAACCTTGGGACCTGAAATTTGATATGTCTCAGGAATACAGCACTGCAGGAATGACACCTGTTGGTGATCATACCTCTCTAAATCAAACTTCAGTAAACGACGCAAATGAAACATCGAGATGTTTTAATACTGAACTTGAGTCATGTGTGAGAGTCTCTCCCAAAGAAATGTTGATAAAGGAACGGCAAAGCACACTTTCAAAGAGTTTGAATCATCATCAAAATGATCAGATGGATGATGAATTACTTTTATGTAAACATTCGCAACTACAACTTGAATCAAAGTTCCAATTAAGTGATGATAATGATGAGGATGACGACAATGATTGTAATGGAGGTGCCAATGAAGTGCTTTTTCCAAATTTAATCCAAAATGATAAAGCAATAGTGATAGCAGAAAGGAAAACTGATGGATTTCCAACAGACGAACGGAGTGGAAATATTTTCCTTGAACAGGATACTAGATCAAAGGAAAACGTTGATAATTTGTCCGATGCTACAAAACAAGATGTACAAAATACATTCTCATTTACTGAACAGGGTGCAAGACCAAAGCAGGACCAACAGCAAGCAAACCAAAAGGGATTGGAACCTAGGAATTCTGTCCATTTAGGCAGTGCAGAAAATGGTGGACTAGAATCTGCTTTTCTCTCCCGTCATTCAAGTGACTGTAGCCTTTCACTTCATAGTAATAAAGAGAATAATGAATCGCAACGCTCCAACCAAATTAATCTTTCTGAAAAAACAGCAAAGCTACGGCAGCAACAGGTCGATAAGGAGATGGAACGAGAAGATAAAAAGGAAGAAGGACCGAAACTGTTTGAAATGACAGCTCATGGAAAACTTGAACAGCAGGAGACAATGACTAATAACTTTCTACAATCTCATGGAGCATCAGATGAGAAATTAAGCATTGCAAACGCTGAGCAGGACACTAAGTCAAACAAGTTAGAAGAAAACAAAGCTTTGTGTTCCGATGAAGAAAAAGGTATAAAATCTATCGAAAGTATACCACCTGAAGGTGAAATAACTGGCAAAGGTTTCAACTGGGAATTTTCAGGGGAGGAATCTTCTAGTATAACACAGGCACGAGTAGCAGAGGCGTGTGCTTTATTAGATAAGGCTTACAGGGATAGAAAAGAAAAAGAGATGGCAGCCAGTCAACGTAGAGAGAAGCAAAAAGAGGAGCTGCAAAAGGTTCTACGAGACAAAGAGGAAGGGGAAAACGGTAATATCGAGTTTGCAGTTGAAAGGGCTACTTTGGAAGCTGCTGGAGTTAGGGATCATTCTAACGAGAAGTATCCCATCCAGGAGTCCCCAGAGTGGTTGTGTGAGCACTATCGGCGGCGATGTAAAGTGAAGTTTTCCTGTTGTAATGTTTACCATGCATGTCACAGGTGATTATTCATTGTTTAGTTATTTTTTTCTTCTATAGTATTATCTATTCGTAACAGGCAGAAGACCTTTTCCCTTTGATTTGGAATTGCTATCTTTTTTATCGTGGTTGAAAGTTGTGGTTTTTCAAGTAATATATCAAACACGAGAGACACTGAGAAGAGAGTTGAAAATACCACGCGCAGCAGAGTATTTTTGACGAAATTCGAGGTGTTTTGGAAATGTGATGAAACACTGTCTTGAGTGTTTGATATATCTCAATCGAAACTAAAACTAAGGAGTAAACGAAGAAATAAAATCGTAAAAATATATGCTAATTAAGATCACAATTCAAACCATGGTCACGGTTATGATTTCTTTTGTTTTGACTTGATGAATTAATAATGAGTTTGAGTCAAGGTTGAAAAAATGCCCAATTCGAAAGCAAGATATAATCTTCAATTTTTGTACTTTTTCTAAAGGAAAGGACTTTCTGGATGACAGCTACAAAATAAGTCTGCATAATTATTATAAAGTTTCTTTCTTGTATCAGACAATTTTACCGGAAAGTTGGTGTGCAAAAGCTTTACATTTTCCTGATTACTGGAATTTGGCACCATATATTTTTTTTGGACCTATTTAAACCTGAAGTCATGTTTTGTTTTGTTTTTTTTCATGGATCTCGTTTGTAATAATTAAATTAACTTTCTTTTGATGAATGAATATTGTTCCGCAGTTGTTAGCGTTTAAACTCGCGTTTATATATACCCAATTTAGGTAAAAATTGAACCTTCCTCCAACAGCTATGGCTTTTAAACAAATATGGTAAAAGCTCTGCATCGGTATTTTCGAATGAATTTTTTAAGTTTCTGTTTTGCTCTTACTTAAATTTGTCTAAATAGCCGCAAAGATCGTTAGTATATTCAACTCGACTAACTTTGTCAAACAACTTAAGTTTAAAATTTAAGGGTTGAGGTACTTTAGTTACAGTTTTGACATTATTTTAATAACTTCAAGCACCTGCATACAGTCAATTTCAATTTCAATTTTATTGTGAAACCTCTCCCATTGGGCTTTTCAGGTTCACATTCCAAGTTAATACGGGGTTTAACAGTAGAGGGTCTTCGATTGTCCACTACAGCAGCTCACAAGTATTTTAAACATTAAGAAATGCCAGTGAAGCAGACAGACCACAACACCGGGATCACTACCCTGCTCGTTTCGACAAGTGTGTGGGTTCTTTTAAGTCGCCCAATAGAGTGTCGGGAGACTGGACCTACGGTTTAACGTCCTTATCCGAGAAGACGCGAAAGTCTAACCATTTGCAGATATTAGAACATAGGCAGCAACTTCTCAATTATTTTAAGACCCTGAGTGTTGGTCCGGCCGGGAATCGAACCCGAGCCTCCCGCTCAATAGACTGACACCTTACAAACTGGGCTAACCAGGCGACTATCCATAACTGAGGGGAAATCAAAAGTAGTTAAACTTGTTCAGAGTTCGATCCATCGGGAAAAGCAAATAATCACTCTCATTTAAAAAACACAAGGTATCGATTATGTAATGCTGAGATAATGTGTTTTTGTTAAATCGTATTTTATAGGAAAACAGCTCAAATGAAATGGAGAAATATTGCTGTACGTTACACTTTCTTAACTCATTGACTGAACTGTGTTTTTTTTCGTGAACGTAAAGTCAAAACTGCATGAGAAAAGAACATCAACTTTAAAGGTCAAACTGCATTTTCGAGCATATGCCATTTTTTCTAACGAGTGTATTTATTCTTTCTTTCATACTACTGAACAGCATCCTTTGATATGTGTTTGTATATAGGCTTAGGCCGAGCCGTCTTATTGTTTCATATATACCTCACATTTGGTGTTATTCAGTGAATCTGAGCCTTATATTGAGGTGAAACACACTACAATAATATTAGGCCGCACTTGCATTTCACTCGATCATAGAAAAGTTGGACCCAGGAATCACGAAACTGCTACGTTGCCAGCGTGGTGGTCCCTGATGGTGCAATGGTTAGCACTCCTGACTAGAGAACAGGGAGATGTGGGTTCGATTCCCGTTCGGGGCATATAGCATTTTTTCTAACGAGTGTATTTATTCTTGCATGTTAGAGTATTGAGCGATTTAAGATTCTTTTTAACTTTATCGAAATGCGGTTTTATTGTTCGAGAGGAAAAAAATGAATCGCAAATAATCTAGTTGAAAAATAAATCTCCTGCGTTAGAGGAAGATTCCAGTTAGATTGAATAAAATTGTAGCAAATATATAACAGAAGTAAAAGGAAAATTTATTTGGTCTTGCGACCGCCATATTGGTGATACGCACAATTTGATCGGGGTCCAGTTATATTCTAAAAGCATATTGTAATTGTTGCATTTTTCCCTTAATCTTGAAGGTGTCATAACAATGATGATGGCTGCCCGAATGAAGAGACAAAAGCACAGAATGCAACTCATGTTCAATGCCTTACGTGTATGGCCGAACAACCGGTGAGAACTGTTTGAATTTTTATTACCGTATTTACGCGATTGAGCGCCGCCCCCGAATGAGCGCCGCATTTGAGATAAAATATTTTTAAAGAGCGCCGCCCCCGAATGAGC
>JAOEHV020384037.1:0-10850 GCA_025447995.2 Isaurus tuberculatus | reverse complement strand
AAGTAAATTAAAAACTCGGTCATGGCTATGATTTTCCATTGTGTTTTCCTTATGAATTATTAATGAATTTGATAATTAATAATAAAAATTTTACTTATTACTAGATTATGATTGATTCCTTTGTTATTACTGCAACAATAGATTACTTATTTTTATAACGCAATACCTGTTGGTTTCTTGTAAAAGTTTTCCCCTCTGTGTATTTCATAATTAGCTCATTCTTGCTGTACAGAGAAATTAGGTAAGTAAACTTATCTTTATCGGAATAATAACGCAAAACTTAAAGATTTCCCAAACAACCTATTTTCTGCATAGAACACGTGTGAAGGTGATTTCCACGGTACTATTAGAGGCCCTGGGGCGGATCCAGGGGGTGGTTTGGTCGAACCCCCTAAAGTGAAATAAATGCAAATATTTTGAACATTTTGCTTTAAAAATAGCAAAAACTGAGGTTGTTTTAAAGGTACTAAACATCCACGATTATCCCTCAAAACGCTGGAAATCACCTTTCTGAGTGAGGACCTACATTTTTATATTTTTATTATGGAGCATGCACCCGCGGACCCCCTTAGGATGGTCAATCCGCCTTTGGCAGACATTTGTCCAAGCCCCCCTTTACTAAATCAAGGATCTGCCCCAGAGTACTCAATGGTTTGTGCCAGAGCTAGTTACGAAATCTAAAAACGGATCAAAACTAAAACTTTAACTTAAAGTTTCTAGAGTTGGCTTTGCAGCTCCATCATCAGAAAGAACTCCAAATATAATTGTTTTCGAGTAGGCCTAACGCTTGTGTAAAACGTTAAATTATTATATGGCAGGCTCGCTGAGCGGGCAAGATGAAGTGAGTTCTGGGTTCTGATTGGTTACATGAGCAGGCAAGATAGGCCCATCTTGCCCGCTCGGGATTTTCAGTAGTAAAGTGAAATTCTTTGGCCATATAATAAATCCTTTATTGAACAAGCATGTTAATTCGGTCAAGATAGCTGGATATTGGCCTCGTTTTTTTTTGCATTTTCATGGACCTCGACTTCGTCTTGGTCCATAATAATGCAAAAAAAGAACTTGGCCAATATCCAGCCATCTTGACCTCACCCTTGTTCAATAACGTATAGTATGTATTAAACTTCTCTTAGAATTGTTTCAAACTGTTCTAAAATCTTTAAAGCTTTCGCTGATTAATGGCATCATCACGGAATCAGTGAATTAAAGCATTGCATAGCTTTTAACCAACATTACTTAGAGTCAATCGTCTTCGCTGGTTCCAAAACTACACAATGCTTGGAGTTGTAGAGACTTATACTAACACAGGTTGATAAAGGTGGCAGGCAGGTAACCTGGAGTTTTAGTAGAGAAGGGGAGGGCGGTGTGACCCAACAGCTTAGCAGACTAAATAAATATATAAAAAAGTCAACATGATATATTTAAAACAGCATTATATCTCAGCTGGCCAAATCAGCCTTTTTCAGGTTTCAAATTCTAATTGTTTTGTTTTTTGGACAGATGGTAAACATTCGAAGTGATTATTGAGATTGCTTCTAAGGAATAAAACACTTTCTGAAACGCTTTTTTCAAACCTCATTCTAATTAAGCAGACTGCAGCAGACTTCTCCAGCCTTATGGGGGAACAATTCCTACACTCCCTGCCAACAGGCATGGGAAAGGGACTTATAGACCCTTAAAAAACTGTGCATAACTTAAAGGCTTTCTGGTGTTCAATTCACACAACTAACAAGAATATAAGTTACCTTTTACAAACATTTGCAAAACTTACAGTACTTTGAATGTATGTCTAAAAGGGGGAAGGGTGGGGCTGTTTGTTCCTTTGTCCCTGGTGTGTTTTTTTAATTCACACAACTGACAAAAATATCATTTACCTCTACAAGCACTTGAAAAACTTACTAACCTTTTTAGTGTCTAAAAGGGGCTGTTTACCCCCACTGACCCCCCTGGTGTGTTGTTTCTATTTACATAACTGACAAAAATATCAGATACCTCAGCAAGCATTAGCGAAAACTTACTGAATTGTGAAGTGTTTAAATGGGGGCTGCTGGCCCGTTTTGAGTGCCCTGGTTTCTTGTTTCAATTAACACAAGTGAAAAATATTAGTTATCAAAGATAAAAGCTGATATGCCAAACTTACAGTACTGAGAAATGTCTCAAGGGGGATTGTTTGCCCCCATTTGACCCTACAATACACAAAAATATTATTAATCTCAGAGAAGCATTTGCAAAACGTAAGCTTACTGAACTGTGAAATCTTTAAAGGGCACTGTAATTTTGCTCTTGTTGACCCCCTAGTGAAAACATCTCAATCCAAAAAATGTTAAGTGTCTAAACTGAGGGGGCTCACTGTACCTATTGACCCCCTGTTGATATTGTCCCAATCTAATACCTAATAAAAAAATCAGTTACCTTAGAAAAGCATTTGTAAAACTTGTTGTTCTCTGGAGTACATTTTCTCCCTTCCAAGGTTTAGCGTCCACAGGACTCTGGTAAATGAATAATGGTTGTAACACTTATGATCAATATTTTCAAATTTTTAATATATTATCTTATGCATTGACTTATGTCACAAAGGGATCTTCATTGAAATCCCAGGGGGGTACTCAAAGTATATGTGATGGGGGTCCGACATATTTTTTTGGTTGAAAATTTACACGCTCAGTATTTTTTTTGGGTCACATCTCCGAGCAAACCTTTCGTTGCGATCAGTGGATTAGAATTATAATATTCATTCAAACTATTTTCAGCGACGTGTTATTTTTGGAAAAACTGCTAATATTAAGAAGACAATATGTAATGTACAATATTTGTAATCTTGTTTAATTACTTCTTGTTTTCTCTATGACTCATTACAATGACGTCCATCAGTGTCTTTCATGTCACTTTAGCTGCTCTTTCATGTCACTTTGGATGAAGAGACATTAACGGACATACAAATTTCATTAGCCTATATATGGAAAATCATGCATTAAAAAGTTCTGTTTGATTGAATAAATCAGTATTGAGGTATTTAAGTCTTTATTTTTTTGGGTAGGATATTTTGATGCCAAGTATATATTTTGGGTCTAAAATTTCAGGCTCATGTATTTTTTTGGGTTTGTAATATGAAGCTCTGTCGGACCCCCCCCTTATCATGTATACTTTGAGTACCCCCCTGGGAGTGAAATACAAATAGTTTAGGCAATTTAAATACATGCTTTTTTTTACAAGAACCAGTAACTTTTGGCCGAGGCTGGGCTGTTCTTAACTTTTTGGTGATTTTGAGAGTTGCCGCTGGACCTTCATAAACCTGTCAGACCCTGTTCTAGACTAGAAATGGCTTGATTTTAATATCCTGTTCTAAACTAGTAACCCTGATCCCCTTCCCTGTCCTAAACTAATTGTAGAAAGCCAATCAATGCCATATTAGATTATAGTGCAAAATTAATATTAAACAGAGGTCAGGCTTGTGAATCATGAAAAAATTCATGAATATCAAAATCCAGCCAAACCAATTCTCATATCCAGGAAGAATTGTTGCACCCTGTACTAAACGATTTGTAAATATTGCAAAATTTTAAACCCTGTTCTAAACAAAAATTTCTATGATTTATACACCCTGTTCTAGACTGGACAGTCTGAAAACCATACCCTGAACAGCGGCACATACCTGTATATGGGAGTACCCTCCCCCCCCAGGAAATTCTTAACTACATGTAAATACCATGAGGGTCATAACATACTTAAACACATATTAAATCTTTTAAAAAAGAAACAATAAGGGCGTGTTTGATTGACCCTATTCCGAAATAAGAATATATTCCGGATTATTCCAGAATAGCCATTCCCAGCCTAAGTCAATAAAATGAGTATTCTTTTTGCAGAATAATGGCACACGAAAGAGTTCTTTCATCTTCTCGTATAAGGAAATTAATTCAAGGGTTTCTTGAGGACTCCAAGAGTAAAATTTTTTGAGAGAAAAATCTGCTTCTTCTCTCCACCTGGCCACCATGTTTGTTTGTTGTTTCAAAAAGTGCGCAATTTTTGATGAGTAACATCATTATTCCGGTTTATTCCAAGCATGAATAAATACATGAGCATTTTGTAGATTGCCTGGATCTAGAGATACACTGTGTGTATCAACTCACATCCGTAAAACTGTGAGACAACTTCGAAATAATTATAGTTTGTGAGTCTCGATCCACAACTGAGACTTAATTGGCAACTTTTGATTTGGGTAAAAAACTTGAGAAACTTCTCAAGCTAAGTCTTCAAACTTTTGGATCTATATATCAAGCAAATTTTATGAACAAATCTATTTTATGTAAATCTCAAAAATATTTGGGTTACAAAAACATCAATTGATAAGTACTTACTAGGCTTATATACATTCTTTGTAAAACTTCAATTACATTGTGCAAAGTGACTAAAGATTTATACATTTGACTTATATTCTAAGAGAAACTTTATTTTGAAATTTAAGCACTTTTAAATTCCACACCTTCCCATTATGTAAACCCATTAGAAACTGGGTCACGCTTGCTAACGAAACAAAAAGTTGAAAGAAAGATTCCCTATACAATCAAATAAGCTTTGAAGTGATCTGGTATAAGAAAAAAACAAAAGGCACAATTCAACAGTTTAATGTTAACAGTTTACATCTAATTTGTCACAGTTGCATGGGATAAAACTGGTTTAGTGCTTCGGCCATGGGAGTCGGTAGCTCTTCATCCAGCAACAACTTTTGGTTGAAAAAGAAGTCTATTTTCAAAATAGTTACTAGAAACCATGACATACATCACTATATTTAATACAGTACAACTATGAAATATTTTGAATGGCCAGAATAAATTATCATAAGTTCAAAGTGATTATAGACCATTACTTGATAAGATGCAAAACCCATATATCTCTAGTTTAATTTATAAAGTTAGAGTACTAGATTATTTCAAATTAAAACTAAATCAAAGAAGTAAACTCATTGCCTATTATTGACCTTCCTTTTTTATTTTTTGCAATTTTATCAAAATTAAAAATGCAAATAACCAAAAAAAGTTAAACTCCAAAGTTTACAGTTATTTAATTTTTTATTTGCATATTATGTCTACTATAGCTTAAACTTTCTGTGATATTATATTCGCGTTACAATTAAAGGCTTATATTGTTGAGTGAAAACAATTAGAGAAAATTTCCATTTGAAAACCTTGCAAATTTTCGAGGTCAAAGTACGTATTGATCATGATAAAGGCTTTTTAATTCTTAATCGTCTGGATCACTGAACATGACAGCCTCTGCAAAACTGAAAAATTCTATTGTAATTTAATAGTATAAATATTTCATTGAGCAAAGTTAAGTTAATCCCTGTTTTGTTTACAAACGATTTCCATATAAAAAACTGGTTGTCATTTTTTATTAATAATTCTTCAAAGTAAAAACAAGTTGTTTTTTTCCCTGGAACGAACATTTTGCCAAAAATGTATTTGGGTTTTCTTATTACGGATACCCAGCAAATGCAAACTGTTCTTTACCGAATGTAAAAAGAAAATTAATGCAAACCATTTTCTTAATTAAAGAATTAACAAATTGTTTTTTTTCCAATTTCTTGAAGCGATACGTGTATTTTTGGAAATTAGCACACAGATCAACCATCTAATATATATGTATATATAAAATGGATAAAACAAGATAAAACAATTTTTCATGAAATTATTTCACAACACCAGCTGCCAGCAAATATTGACATTTGATATTTTTGAAAGCATAATGTTTAATTATTTATAATTATTAAGTGGATGTTTGAATTGCGGAGTAACTTTTTTAGCAGGAAGCTTAATGTTTAATTAATAACGTTAATATAAAACAGTTTTAAAAGAAGAGTTAACTTGTCCAGGCTATTAGAAACTCCCGTAATGAAATATTTGATTTATCCTTGCAATTAACGTTTGCATTAGTTACAAAAAGGAAAGTCATGACCTCTTAGAACTTAAACCACAACACATTAGACTGTCTGACTTCTAATGGAAAAATGTAAAAAAACGAATACCGCATTCTAAACTTGAATAAATCTAACCATACCTGCTCTTGCAACTGATTTCCCTTATTCTGTTTTGTGTTCAAAGGTTTCAGAAAGGGAAGCGCATTTTTCCGTTCTTTTATCCTGTCCTTTGAGAGATGCCTACACGGGTATAAATATGTGTTGTACATTTACTTTTGTTTGTGAAATGTAAATAGTTTATCATTGATACAAACATTTTTCTGTTTGTTCTCGAGATTCAATTAAATACGTACTTTTTTTCTGAAGAAGTTCCACTCATGATAAACTGTATGTTTTCATAACTCATCCGTTTCCATCGAAGAAGGTTGAAATACTAAAGGAAGTTTTTTGTTACACGTGATAAGTCAAACTGTGGAGAATCTCCATTGCTGACAACGAAATGGTTCTCTTACATTCTAAGTTTATCCAAGCGGTATGTTACAATACTTCATCCTTAATAGTTTTCGCTGTCTGTGCTGTTATGTTCTAGCCTGAAAAACACAAGCCAATGGCTTACGAATCAATTTAATTTTCAGTGTAAGCCGGACGCGTGAAACAGCTAGTTGTCAAGCAATAACTAACACAAGTAACCGGCTCTCAGCCAATCACAATGTTGCGCGCGCCATGAAATTAATTAGTAATTATTGTTTTGTAAAAATCGGAGTCGGATTGCTTACAAATTTTGATTTTTGTAGTTCAGTTAAATTAAATCATATACAGTAAAAACAAGACGATATATTTAATATATTCTCAAACATTACCAACTGATTTAATGACATAAAATTCCGTCTATAGTGCGCTTTGCTGCGCGCACTGAAAGCTAATTCAAATTTGATTCCATCTCTTCATCTTCAAACATGTAGCTTTCCTGAAATTTTGAAGTAAAACTATGGATTTCAACAACTTTAAAAGATAACTCTTAATTGTAAACCAATGTAATAAAATGGGACGCTACGTCGGTGTTTGTAAAGAAACAGTTTGATAAATTTGTAAGTTTGACACCGTAAGAATAAGAAAAACTGATGTTTCGGACTAAAGTCCTTCGTCGGAGTAAAGGACTTTAGTCCGAAACGTCAGTTTTTCTTATTCTTTACGGTGTCAAACTTAAAATACATATATAGATATTCAAGATGTTAAAATTAAAACAATCAATAAAAAGGAAAAGTACAACTAGGGAGATAACAACATGGTAAAACTCTAACCTAGGTTAACTCCCAAAAACACTAAAATATGTACAATAAGAAATAATAATACATAACCTCCCCCCCCCCCCCACTCTTTTCTGTCCCGCGTCCTTCTTTGCATACTAATCCCCATTCCCCTGTTCAAACATATTCTCTCACAAAGAAAAAAACTAGCAGCATACAGTAAATCCCCACGAGTAAGAACCTGTGTTTTTTCCAGTTAGGCTAAACAGGTTCTTAACAAAAATCTAGGGTCATTAGGTTCTTAATAGGTTCTTATTTCTAGGAAGCTCTACAATTCTGCTGATAGTAGCGATTGCGCGTGATCATATTTGTCGTAAACATTAAAAAAGTTAATTTTAGAGCTTTAAAAAAAGATTTTTTACTTCTGATTTTTGACCAACTAGTATGATTTTACTAAAACAATTATCCCTCTCACCCTCATGGGCTAGGAGCCGATAGCCCATTTGGCCTCATGGGCTATAGGCTTCTATCCCATTCGGGCTCGAGGGATAATTGTTAAATAGCCAGGTTTCTCCATGCCCCTCAATGATTTCCATAAAATAGTTATTTTTAGAATTTAAGAACCTGAATCCAAATTTTAGGCTAAATAGGTTCTTACTTAGAGGGGGCATAACTGGTGGATTTTAGCCTAACAGGTTCTTAAAATTTAGGTTCTTACTCGTGGGGATTTAGTGTATCCTAAAATTACCCAAGGATGTATCTTGGATGTGTCCACATTTGAAACAGATTTCATCGTTGAGCTATTGGTAACCGATAAGTTATTCAAGCTGAAAATTTCGACGTGCGCCGATTTTTCAGGCGGTAACTACCAACCAGTCACCAGTAACGATATACGAGTGACAAAAGAGCGCTAAATTTTGGCGATTTCTCACTTAAATTATCACAAGTCTTATACACGTTTTTTTTATAAGAACCAGTAAATTTTGCCGAGGCTCATTGTTCTAAATTTTTTGGCTGCTTCAGCCTCAATTTATTTCTTTTTCTGTGAGCCGTTTGAACTGATGAGAAATCAAAACAAATAAATAAATAAGAAACGGTGCTCCTGTTTGTGTTTTTACTACATTGCGTACATAAATTACAAGATTCAGTAAAGTTTCAAATAAAAACATTTTCACTTTTTTTCAGCCTCAGCCTGAGCTTGCTCTTAAGATGTTCTTAATTTTCGGCCAATTTAAGCCTCGCTATTCTTATAAAGTTGTTCTTATAAAAAAGCGTATACTACAATTACAAACAACTGGCAGCTCAAGCTAAATAAGAATACTTAATGCTAGATTCTGGATTAAAAGCCCTCCAATGGAAAATCATTACTAACAAGACGCATGCTTCATACCCCCGGGGGGGACTCCCATATATCGTAGGGCGGGGATGATCGTCGGAAATTTTTAGAAATACCCCTATAAGATACCAGTCTCGATCTTACGAAGGTGGGCGTGGCAACATATGATTTTTACCCCTAAAAGATACAAGCTAAAAATAAACAAATTTCATTTTTCATGAGCATGGGGGGCTGTAGATTTGCAATTTAGCTTTAGGAATTCTTTTTGAACCCCCCTTTTGGATCCATAAAAAAACGTGACCCCCCCCCCTTTTCCACAAAAAATTCATTAGCGAAATTAGTCATTTATATTTATAACTGTATTTTGTGTCCATTTAAGTTTTTGCCTTTATCCATATAAAATTGTAGCTTTATTTTTAAAGGCTATAGCAAACAACTACAACATTTGTATTTTACTTCACTTCAGTTTTTTAGAGGTTTCAAGGACTTTTCAAGGCCATTTTTTCAAGGATCTCAATGTTGCAGATTCCAAACATTCACGTCTACAACGTCAACTATCTAAACTTTAAAGTGCTAGCACCACCAAGTTGACCAATTCCCAATTCTTACATTTATTATTAGAATGGGCGTATTTTTCGATTTTGCTATGAAAAATTAATTTTGGACAAGTTTCGCAATCAAATTAAACGTCAAAAAATCACTAAAGACAGGGTCCTCCCTAAGTGCTGGCATAAAAATTCCATGACTTTCCATGATTTTTTTTTAACATTTCCATGACTTTCACTGACCAAGATAAATAATTTTCCATGACTTTCCAGGTTTTGAAATTTAACTGACAAAATACTACATTGCACAAACTGACTCTGCCACGAGTCTTTAAAATGGCATTTTTTCTTTGACATTGTCATGAAGATTGTATTACCGTGCAGTCGAGTACGGACCGTCGAGTACAACGTGGTTGGGTGCAGCCAGCCGTATAAATTTAATAAATGTTACAAGGGCCTTGATTGGCTGTTTCCGTTTTAACTTCTGTCCAGTTTAAAACTAGGGCAAATTGTCTCTTAATTGTCTTAAAAGATTCCATCCACGCGTACGAAAAAACTGCGAAACACAACGTCAAGATCGACGCTTTTAATATCAAATTATTAACAGTGCAACACAGTAAACTAGTCACCTACAAAAAAAGTCCCAGACTTTTAAGGACTTTTTGCAAAATTCCCTGACATTCAATGACCTTGGAAAACGTTTTTTCCAGGTTTTTCACGGACCGCAAGAACCCTGAGTGACCATTCCCCAACCTCGTTCCCAGGGTCCTCTCTCTTCCTCACCCTGGGTACGAGGTTGACCATTCCCCTCCTCAGTCCATGACGTAATAAAATGGCTTGCTCACAGGCGCAGCAGCACTTTAGTTGATTCCTCGAGTACTGAGTTTGTTGTAATTGAACTTATCGGGTTTCTAATATTCACTTTTTGAATATTTACTTTTTCATTTACCGTGCCATCTATAAAAGAGGTATCGTAAAAGTCATCTTATGACGTCACGTATATTAATTGGCTGTTTTCTCTGCTTCTTAGTCGCTTGCTAATTCACGGCCACACATAAAACCCACGAATGTAAAAACTAGATCCCTGACCCTAACCAATGAGGCAAAGTCAATTTTTCGTGGTGCTTCCACTTTAAACTCTTCATACATGTAAAGGAAACAAGTTTCTACAACGTTTAGGTCTACTAAAACTAGCTAACATTCAGTTATACGCTTCGTTGTTCGGGTGTCTTGTAGTCCATGCCTATGATATCAAAGACGTCCTCCTCACTAGACACTGCCAACGGCTCCCCAGGAACTCCTGAAAAGTCAAAAACAACTCAGCTCGGAACCACGGAAAGTTGTAAATGATCTTCTCAGTTATGTATATAGTTTAAGCAATTACGAGAAAGAAGCTCAAAAGAAATTTAGCCATCAACCGGATTCGAACCGCCCTTGCGGCCAGTGACATCGGTCCAGTGCCCTAACCAACTGAGATAGATAGACAGACAGACATAGATAGTTAGATTGATAGATAGATAAATAGACAGACAGACATAGATAGATAGACAGACAGACAGACAGACAGACAGACGGACGGACGGACGAACGAATGGATGGATGGATAGATGGATAGATAGATAGAAACTTCATTTACGTGTCAATAGCCATTCTAGCTTGGGAGGTAGCCTTACTAATTAGGGGACACAATTTTAAAAAAAATGCAGCTTAATTACTATATAGGATTATATTTGAAATATAAAAAATCTAAAATTATATACTATAATAAACTAAAAATAAGAAATAATGTCTAATTAAGATGAACG